>PUHP01000871.1:1782-18507 GCA_006783085.1 Colletotrichum shisoi | reverse complement strand
TTCCTACCCTAATTAACTAACCTACGCTAAAGCAGTTAGCTAACCTTACAAAGCTATACTTAGGTAACAATATAAAGTACAGCAGCAAAAAGTATAACATACTTAATATTAGACTTATAATCTTTTATAAGAACTACAACAACGTAGGGATTTTAAATAATGCTAACTACCTTACTACTGCCTTCCCTTTTATACTAAAGGGTAAGGTATATAACTTTTATATCTAGCAACTCTACTTAAGGGTACCACAAGACTTTTTTATCCTTATTAACGTAGTTAGACAACAATTTAAAATAGAAGAAACTATTAAGGCCTACCTTGCTAAGTAGTAACAGATCTCCTTTTATCAGATCAAGTCATCTAAGCCTAGCAAGATAAAGACTAAGATCCTTAAGTTAATAATCTCCTGCCTCAACGTCATCTAGAGGGCACTTCCTACCTTATATTAGACTAACAATTTCTTTAGGCTTTAGCTCCTTAACGCCTGCTAAGGCATGCCTAAAGCCTAAATTTGCCTATATAACCCTGTAAATACCCTTAAAGGAGTCTGTAGTTAACTCTAATTAGCTATTACAACTACTAAATACAAGGTAGGCCTTAATAATTTCTNCCAAGCCTAGCAAGACAAAGACTAAGATCCGTAAGTTAATAATCTCCCACCTTAACGTCATCTAGAGGGTACTTCCTACCTTATATTAGACTAACAATTTCTTTAGGCTTCAGCTCCTTAACGCCTGCCAAGGCGTACCTAAAGCCTAACTTTACCTAAATAACCTAGTAAATATCTTTAAAGAAGTCTATAGTTAACTTTAACTAGCTATTATAACCACTAAGTATAATGTAAAGGCTATAGGTTAATACCTTACTTATAAACTTGTTACTAATAGTTATTATACCTATTATAACTACTACTACTATTATAACCCTTATAGTTAATACTTTACTAACTATACCTCCTTTAGTAATAGTAAGGATAATAGGTATAGTAATAAGGGTTAATAGTAAGGTAACTAACCTATACTAATAGACTATAAGTATTATATTTATAAGTAGTAAGGCTATTATTTAATGAAGTATACCTTAAAGGAAAAGCATATAGCCTATAATAAGTATAAAGCTAGTAAATATATAAAAGGTAGAAGTAACTAGGTATCTTACAACACCTTCTTAATAAGTTATAAAGAGACTAATCTAACCCTTACTAATAATAATAGTAAAGAGTATCTTACTTAATACCTTTGAAATATTATGATTGAAGAAGGACCCTAAACTAAGACTAATAAAGATAGAACCTTCTATATAACTACTACTTATTTTAGTAAGACTAACTTTAATAGAAAGGCTATAATAAGCTAGTTAGCTAATTAATTCTTTACCTATTACCCTACTAAGGCTAACTAGGGTATTTAGTAATATATTTAAAAATTGTAGCGTAAGCAGGATCCTCCTAATTTACTTAGAAGTTGTAGCGTAAGGAGGATCTTATTAATAAGATTGTTAAAAACCTAAATAATTTAGCCTAGGTAGAACCTAAGCCCTTTTTGTTAACCCTTTTACCTTATAACCTTAATAATTTAGCTAAGGTAAAACCTAAGCCCCTTTTATTAGCTCTTTTATCTTGGTTCCTCCTTAATTAATGCTTATCTAAGGTTTTTTAAGGTATCTTACCTAATATAGGGCCTATAAGTTATTTAACTATAGGTTACCCTTATGTTATTACCCTTTAATAGATCTAGCCTATTAAGATTAAGAAGCTAAAGGATAAGGTAACTATTACTTTTAGTAGTAACTAACCTATTAAGTTTTTTAGAGCTATTACTATTATGACCCCCCTTAGATTAATTAACTTTTCTATTATACCTATTCATACCCTTTTTCTCTTTTACATACATAATATAGACTAGTTAAGAATCTACTAAGACTATTATATTACCTTAGTAAAGGACGTTATGTAGGTTATTAAAAAGTATACCTATCTTATTTATATCCTTTAGGTAAAGTAGGAAGGGGGTATTTAAAAGTACTATATAGGAGAGGATAGTACTAAATAAGGTAGGTATCTTAACATTACTAAGGGTAGTAATTAAGGTGCTATTACTAAATTAGGCTTTAATATCTTTATCTAGAGGGTTAATTTAGGGGCTAGATAGCATATTATAAGTTAGGGCTTTTACCTAGCTTTTACTAGCTGTTAATAATAATAACATACCTATATTAAGTATAATACCCTAGAATACCTACTTTAAATAATACTTAAGAATAAAGGTAGCTAAAGTAGTAGTACTATATTTAAAGTCTTTCTTTATTAACTAGTAATAAGCTAATTAATTAGTAAGAAAGTTATAGATTATATTGCTGTTAAGTAATAAGGTACTAAAATATATAGTAGAGACTTAGAAGGTATATTACCTTTACTATTACAACCTTCCTAATGTATAAAACAATGGCTAATATTCTTCTTATTATTATTCACCTTAATAAGTAGATCTTTACCTTTATATTATTTAAGGAAGCTATAGAAGGCTAAAGTTAAAGGGTCCTTAATAGCCTTATTAGCCTTATAGGTATTATAGGATTTCTTATACTCTTTAAGTATGTAATTGGTTAGCTAATAGTTAGGTTTCTTATAGATAAAGTACCTCTAAGTACTCTTATACTATTATTAGCCCTAGTTACTAAACTAATTGAACTAAGTATTACTATAGTAGGTATAGTCTATAATATATACTATAGAAGGGTCTTAGTTAATTAAGTATTACATTATAGCCTTATAGTAGTAAGAGGTACTAACTTTATTATAAAGTTAATTATAAAGCTCTTTGTACATAGGTAGTAGGTTAATAAGGTAGACCTAGGCCTCTTTTATACTATAGTAGGCGTTAAGTTATTAATTATAAAAGGCGTTAGCTAGTATATTAGTCTTAAAAGCCTAATAAAGGGTACAAAGCTTTATAAATAGGGGTTTTAAGGCCTACAGGTTCAATCTATCTTTATTACTCTTTATAATTAACTAAAAGGTTGTTTCTCACTAATCTAATAGATATACCTACCTCTTCTCCTTAGTCTTAAAATAGTTCTTTATCTTTATATAGACGGTAGCTAAGGGAAGCTTTTTAAGTATATTATATAGGTAGCTATAGTAGTAATCTAATATACTGCTCTTAAGTATAATTAAGAAGGCGCTAGAAGCTAATTCTTGTAGTAGCTTTACTTTTACGTAATTATTATAAAAGATAAGTAATTTTATATTAATTATATTATATAGCTTAGCTCTATACTTTATCTTAGAGGTATAATGCTTAGTAAGATTAGTAAGCTAATAGGTAGATAAGCTAATTAGGGTTATACCTCCCTAATCATTACCTCCCTAATTATTAGCTTCTTATCTATTAGTTATAGGTAGTAGAGGGTTATAAATAGAGGTAGGGGTATTTATAAGATCTAAGGTATTTAGGTTGCTAATTAATAAAGAGATATTTCTTAATTTATTTAAAGTTAACAAATTAGTGAAATTACCTAACTTAGTTAGTTAGTTAGTAAGCTTTTACTTATCAGGCCTTCTATAAGTAATTTCTTTCATAAAGGAAAAGTTATTATCTAATTTTCTTCTGTCCTTATCTAATATAAACGCCTTAATTGTAGAGGTAGGCATAAAGGTAGTTATAGACTACTAGAGTAAGGCTTTTAAATTACTTCCTACTCTAGGCCTTAAATTTACCATAGAAGGTATTATATAGGGCTAACCTATTAATTAGATTTATATTTAATAGGCTTGTAATGTAGTATATAAAGGTAGCTAGGTATTTTAGGTCTCTATTTATTAAGTTACAAAGGCTATAATCCCCCCAGTTTAAAGTATTAATACTTTATATACATCTTTTTAGTATAAAGACTATATAATTATTACCTTTCTTATTAGCTTAAGGCTAGGTACCTTCCTTTAAAGAACCTACTAATTATAACGCTATTATATAGACTTATATATCTTAATTACAGGCGTTTCTCCTTTACTAAAGCTAAGAGGTATATAGGCTTAGTAGACAATTTATAGCTATAGTTTATAGTAGTTATTGAGGGTATTCTAGCTTAACCTTAGAGGTCTTTTTTATAGTTAGGGTAAGGGATCTTTAACCTTAGTAGTCTTTTTACTTTATAGGTAATCCCTTAGAGTCTTCTTAGTAGTATAAGAATTAAGGTTATTTACAGCCTTAGCCCTTCTTACAGTCTTATATAAGGGATCCTAATTAAATAGTATAGTTTGCTTAGGTAGTTTAGCTTAGTTAAATTTAAGCGTTTAGTTTACTAATCTATAAAGGAGAAGAAACTAGGGGATTAAGGGATATATATAGGTTAAAAATAAACTATTACCTAAAAGGGTAGGGGGTAAAATTCTAGTTGTCATGTAAAGGTTAAGTTAGATTGCGCGAAGAGTAAGGTTCCTAAAATCCATCACATATAGTAAGAAAGGGTAGTTCTCTAAAGGCTAAAGTAGGTAATTAATAATATATATACCTATTAATATAATAAAAGATTAATAAAGTTATAGTATTATAAACTTAAAAAGTTATAGTTATAAAGGCAAAAATAGGTAGGTATAAAGGTTAACCTTATAGCCTAAACATTACTTTAAGTAGAAGCTTTTTATCTTATAGTTAAAGTTATTAACCTATTAGGTCTAATTACTTCTTCTACTAATTAAAGTAAAGCTATTCCCATACTAATAATACATTTCTACCTTATCGTTATAGTATATATATCCCTTTAGGTTTAGTTATTACTATTATTAAAGTAGGTCTCTTTATAGGTTAATATACTTATAGCTAGCTCTTATATAGCGTATAGGTTAAGGTAGTATAAATAAGGTATAGTAAAAGTTAACGTTACTTCTAACCTTACTAATCTATAGTTACTATAGAAGGTAAGACTGTTTATGGTGATTAATTATAGTAGTTACTTATAAGGTTAACTACTAATTAGTATTAGAATTATAAGTCTAATTAACTTATAGCTATAGTAATACATTAAGCTTTTGAGTAGGGTAAGATATTAATTTATGTATTACTATTATTACTGCTATCAATTAAAGGGAAGAAGTAATTGATAAAGGGCTTACAGCTAGACTAGCTATATATATAGGAGTAAGGGTATTTAGGCTGTTATTATAGGGTCTAGTAAGGCTAAGATAATAGTTATGCGGAAGTTACTAGATCTACTTGTTACAGCCGCTAGATTAGCCTATCTGGCCTCGAATGGCTAGTCTACGTTATGCCTAATCTACCGCCGATTACCCTAATTAGTAGCTAGTTATTCTATCAGTAAGCTTATTACCTTACCTTTGCTAATAAAGAGTAATGGTATTATTACCTATTAAGCTTAAAGTACTTCCCTTAAATAGTAAAGAAGTTAAATATAGTAAGGATCTTCTTTACCTTTACTATATAAGCTATCTTATTAAGTTACTCTTCCTCTTTATATAAATAGGCTCTAACAGGCTAAGGGTATTATTAGTTTATATAACGTATATATATAGTAGGTAACGTATTATAGTAAATAATATATATTCTCCTACTATCTAGCTATTTATTTAAGTTAAATAGGTAGTATTATAAAAGATTACATAAAACTACTTAATATCCTCTTTTTTAGAGGTCTTTTAAACTACCTAATACATTTATATATAATATCTAGTCTTTTTATAATTGCTATATTATTAGTTATATATTTTACCCCCTTTTATATAAGCCCCCTCTTAACGTATACTTTTAGCTTTAGTATTAATAACACTCTTTTTTACCTAGATTACCTTTACTTTAGCTATATTAAGGAGCCTACTAAGATATAGTTAATTTTGTTCCAGCCTTTTAATACTTATTTAGTATTTTATTTAATATATAAAGCTTTATATAGTATTATATCTTATAGTTAGTATTTTTAGGTTATAAACCCTTAGCTACTTAAGTATAAGTTAAATAGTATTAGTATTTTTACCTTAAGGTCTAAATAACATATAGCTACTTCTAAGTGAAAAGTAATAAAGCTAACTTATTTAAAGCTAGCTTGTATGATTTCTTTATAGAAATACTACTTAAAAGTATAAAAGAAATTATTCTTAGTAATATGTATAATTTATATTTGTATTTTTGTTTTAGTTTCTCTACCATATAATACTTTTAGTAAATTAAAATAGTTAACATTATGAAGCTAAACTTTATATAATAAGTAAAGAAGTTTATAAAAAGTAGTAACACTATAGTTTTTATAGTAATTATTAAACTTAATAAACTTATAGCTATTATAGCTGTTAAAAATTAAAAGCTACTTAATATTCTTTATGTAAGACTTAACATACTTTTTTAAGATGCTATAGCTAATTTAAGCCAATTTTATTTATAGTCTATTTATTTCTACTAGTGTAGATATACTATTTAGGTAGGAATTTACTATTAGTATATTATAAGAAAAAGTAATTCTTACCTTTGATAATAATATATAAAAGTAGTAGTTTACTATTTATATGTTTACTTTAAATAATAAGAACTTATTTATAATTACTAAACTACTTTATATAAGAATTTGTATAGTAATTAGAGGTTATAATAACCTTCATATATATTAATACTCTTTTTAAAAAGCTTATTTTATTAAACGTGTAAATAGAAAGATGTTTTATTTTATACTTTATAATTATATTTTATATAAAAGTAAATTTAGCTTATATTATTACAAGATTCTTAGTAAATACCTATAAATACTTAATTGTTGATTAAAACGTATGTTTATTTATAATTAATATTATATAAAGTTGTCTACTTATTAGGATTTGAAATGTATTTTATTATGTTTATTAAGGAGGTATTTAGCTGTATCTTATTTATTAATAAGTTGTAGTAGACATTCTTGCTTAATTAAGTTAATAATTGATTAGAAAACTACTACTTCTTTTTACTTACTTATTATTATTAATTCTATATAAGTCTGATAGCATAGTAATTATCTAGTATATTTGTATTAAAGTATTATTCTTAGGATACTGTAGATATAGGCTACTTTTTAAATATATAGCTTTAGGTGTGTTTTAATAGCTTGAATTATAGGGATAATATTACTTTTATTTAAAGGAGAACTTATTATTATATGTGGAGAAGTTTTAATATAAAGTTAAAGTTTAACGGGTAAGGAAAAGGAAAGCTACTTACTATAATAGGCTACTTATTATATATACGTTAGTTTCAATCATATAAAAGATAGAGTAGTTATGTTTAGTATATATATTACAAATAATAATTTTAAAATTAAAATAATAGTTATTGTAAAGAGTAAAGTTTCATTATAAGGGGGTGAGTTTATAAAGTTAGTAATATTAATAGACTTTAGTTAGTTTCTTAAAGAGTTTTCTTTTAATAAGGTAGCTAATATATTATAATACCTTAAAAAGTTAGTTAATAAAGGGATGGCTAAATTAATAATAGAGGTGTTATAATTTACCTTCTATAAGGTTATTTTAAAAGAGGAAATACTAATTGTAATTCTTAAGAAGTAATAAAAAGTAGCTTTAATTTTATATAATAGGTGTAGTAGTTTAACCTTGATAAGGAATATTTTAAAAGTTATTAAATTATATACTAAGTAAACTTATTTCCTTAACGTCGAAAGGAAAGGGCGTATGTAATAAAATAATATAAAAAGAGATTTTACTAATTAAAGTTAAGATAGTAATAATACTTAGAGATACGAGGGGATTATTACTACTAAATTAAATAGTAGCCTTAGTTAGTAAAGTTATTATTATAGTAGTTAGTAAGGCTTATTAAAGGGTAAGGTATTAAGGGTAGCCTACTATAGAGAAGCCTATAGCACCTAAATCTAGTATAATACTATTAGTATTATAGGTTACTTAAGTTTATAAACGCTTTATAATATAGGTATAAGGTTATTTATAGATTCTAGTATATATAGAAGAGAGGATCTAAAGTAAAGGGAAGGAAGGAGGATGGTAATAATATAGCTACCTAGCAGACCTACTTTAATAGAGGTAGATCTGTGTAATCTAGTTAGCCTAGCTAGGCTAACGTCTCTACTTTCCAATTAATAATCTAATTAGTATTCTAATACTAGTAGTCTTTTAATTATTACTACTAGCGCTATTAAATTATATTTAAATCTACCTTTAATATTAGTTATTAACCTCTTTTCCTTTATTATACCTAGCTTTGTAAGGTATTTATATAGTAAATAGAAGTTAGTATAGATAATTATAGGGATAGAGGGAAGACTTAGTTAATTAGTAATTATCCTTAAGGTAGTATTAATAAAATAGATTATATTGACGCCTATAACTATACTACATACCTTAGAGACTAGTATACTATGTGTTATATGTTTTCATAATATTTCTCGTAATTATAAAAGTTTTATTATCTACCTATTTCTTATTAGTAAGAATAATAATAAATTTAAGCTAGGATGTAAAGTTAATATTGTTTGTAGAGAATCTATTAATAAAGATAAAAAGCTTTGTAGTAGGTAAGTTAATATGTATAAAAGTAAGGCTATAACTTAGGTAGTTTATCTACTATTTAAGGTATTAGTTAAGGTTTTTATAGTTATTGATTAAAAGGTTTTCGTATTAAGCTATAAATCAAAGGTTAAAGCAGGCTTTAGGTTAGTAGATTAATATAATATATATACTATAACCCTATTATTTAATATATTTCTACTTTATATTAGGACTATTAATTAAGATAAAAGTAAGTTTATTACTTTACCCTTTTTAGTAAAGAGTAAGGGTATTCCTACCTATTAGGCTTTAAGTGCTACTATTAAAAGTCAGGAAATTAGATATAGTAAAGACCTCTTTTACTTTTACTATAAAGGCTACCTTTTTAAGCTACTCTTCCTCCTTATGTAAGAAAGCTTTATCTAATAGGCTAAAGGTATTACTAGTTTATATACTAATTATCTTAAAACTATTACTTTTATTAAAGGATCTTAGGAGGTAAAAGTTAAATAATAAAGTCTTTATTTAGAAATTCTTTTTATAATAGCTAAAGTATATTACCTACTAGTATATACCTACCTTAGTAATACTATATCAAGGCTTAAAGATAGTTATAATAATACTAAGTAGGTACTTATAGTGGATTCAAGGTAGTAGGTAAGCAAAAATAACTTTATTTAAGGTCGTCTATAATTAAATATATACTTATATAGTATTATAAATTTAAATAAAGTAATTAGTATTGATACATAAAGAGGTAAAAGTAGAGCCTAGTTATTAACTTACCTTTTAGATTACAGGTAATTATATAAGTATTATCTTCTTACTATAATTATTATAGCTTTAAATTATAAGTTATAACTTTTTTAATAGCATAGTAGTTTTATTTTTAACCTTATTAATAATTTATAATTTAATAATATCCCTACCTATAATTGTAACAATAGCATTTATACTAATGTAGAAGAGAAATACCCTTAAGGCTATAAGAAGAGGGATAAAATAAGTCCCCTTACTAAAGAGATCTTAGATACGATTATTATTATAACTAGCTAAGTAAGGTAATGAGTTATGCTAGGTAGAGGCGTTTTTTCTAACCTTATTAATGAGTATACCTCTAAAGGTAATACTATAAATACCTTCTTTATAAGTAAAGAGTAGGTAGATCTTAAGCTTACTATAATACCATATAAGAAAGGGATTATTACTACCTTTAATACCCCTTTTAAATAGTAAATAATATAACAGGTTGATTCCCTTATTAACTATAGTGTGTTTAAATTTATATTATATAATAACAATAAGTATAGTAGAATTAAAATCTTTATTATGCTTATAGGCGTTATTAAAGTAAGGTTTAATTATAGTTAATAAAAAGGACTTTAGGCTATAAGGTATTTTTAAGGTATAAGTCTTACTATTAATAGTAATAAGTCTAAAAGGACATTACTACCCCTTTTTTATACTACATATAAACCTCTACTTAAATTAGGAGGTCTAATATTAACAATATATTTAAGCTATTTCTTATAGCTAGTACTTCAGTTACTTAATAGGCTATATAAAGGTATTTAATCTTACTAGTCGCCTTTCAAATAGCTTTAGTATATTAAGTTATTTTAAGTAAGGAAAGGAATTTATTAGTAATCTAAGGGTGTAATCTAACCAAAAAAAGTAGGAATAATACTACTTAGGGTAGTAGTATTATTAATAGCTTTAATAGCTACTTAAAGTACTAACGTTAGGTAAGTAGTTAGGTTTTTAGCTTTAATGATCTTATCTATATAGTATAGAGAGGTCTAGTATTTTTTAACCTTTTTTATACTATCATAAGCCTTAATAGAGGCTTCTTTAACAAAGATTAATATACCTTAAGCTAATTAATAAAATTTATTAGATTGGAATTTTATATTTATATTAGTAATAATCTAGTTTACTAGTTCTTAATAGATATTAATTTAGTATGTCTAAAGGGTTCTAATACTTAACAAGTCGAAAGGTCTTCAAGAAAATATACTACGTTGAAAGATATAGTAGTATTTATAATATAAAAGATAAAGTAGTTACTTTTAATATATATGATATTAATAATAATATTATTGTTAAAATAATAATTACTATAAAAAGTAAATTTAAATTATAAGAGGCTAGGGGTATAAAGTTAGTAGTAGTAATAGACCTTAGTTAATCCCTTAAGTAACTCTCTTTCAATTAGGTAGCTAGCTTATTAAAGTAAGTTATAAAGCTAACTAATAAAAGAATAACTAAATTAATAATAAAGGCGTTGTAATTTACCTTTTATAAGGTTGTTATAGGAGAGGAATTACTTCTTTTAATACTTAAGAAGTATCTAAGGGTAGCCTTATTTTTATAAAATAGTTCTAGTAGTCTTACCCTATTAAAGGATATTATAAAGCCTATTAAATTATATACTAAGTTAATTTATACCTTTAAAGTAGGGAGTATTTAATAAAATAATATAAAAGAGGATCTTGCGAATTAGGGTTAAAATAGTAATAATACTTATAGATATAAGTAGATTACT
Organism: Colletotrichum shisoi; assembly: GCA_006783085.1. NCBI lineage: Eukaryota > Fungi > Ascomycota > Sordariomycetes > Glomerellales > Glomerellaceae > Colletotrichum > Colletotrichum shisoi. The sequence goes on along the minus strand of PUHP01000871.1, from coordinate 7,465 downwards.
ACTACTAAATTAAATAACAGCCTTAGTTAGTAAAGTTATTATTATAATAATTAGTAAGGCTTATTAGAGGGTAAGGTATTAAAGGTAGCCTACTATAGAGAAGCCTATAGTACCTAAGTCTAGTATAATACTATAGAAGGTTAAAGGGCTATAACAGCCTTTAAAGGTAAAAGTATTAAACTCTTTATATTATTAGTAATAGTTATTCTTAATTAATATATAAAAAGTTAATCAATTAGCCAGGGCTATAGTCATAAAGCTACTATTAGAGGTAGTATCAAAAAATAAAGTAAAGAAGGAATTAGTTTTATTATTATTAATAGTAGTACCTTTAAATACCTAAAAATATTATACTAAAGGCTTATCTAGCATACTAAAGTCCTTAATACCTTTATACTATATAAGGAAGTAGTTATATATGGAGATTAAGGTATTATATATTATATACGTTACTATTACCCTTAATGTTAGTATATAACTTATAGTTTTCCTCTACTATATACTTTATTGACTAATAGCCTTTTTTCTTATATATATACTATTTCTTTATTATAGTTAAAAGCGAGCTTTAATTACCTATTTTACCCCCTTAAAAAAAATTTTTTAAGGTACCTAAATTAAGTATCTTTACTATTACTAGTAAACTTTTAATTAGTAAAGTATTAACCTTTAGTAGCCTGATTAGTAGGGGTAATATTACACATAAAGTAATAAAAGCTAGTATTAATTACTATTAATATCCTAATTATAAATTAAAGTTAACTTTAAACTCCTTTATATATAGGCATTAAGCTAAAGAAAGCTAACTTATAGTTCTTAATACTATTGTAGGCGTTCAGTACTTAAAGCTAAAGAAAGTCTTTAGTATTATATATAGCTAAGAAGGTTTATTAGATAATAATAAGCTTATTAAGTACTACTTTAAATACCTTTATTTTTAACTTACTTAAGTTATTAGTAATAATATAGTTAAAAGTAATATTATACTATTTAGTAACGTAGGCCTAGTAGCTTTCCTTAGTCTTAAAGTATAACTTTATTTAAAAAGCTATTATATAAAATTTAATAGGGACTTAATTATTATTAAAGTAATCAAAATAAAAAGCTAAGGCTTTTTTATAAGGCATAATAGGGAAGGTATTAATAAAGTACTTTTATACAAAACTAGCTTTATAATAGTTATTATAAAAGATAAGTATTTTTAATTTTAAGATATTACATATTTCTCTACAATATTTTATCTTATTTATATATAGTTTTTTTAAATTAGTAAGCTACTTTAAAGGAGTTATTTAATTATCAAGGGTAGGGTTATATTAATAATAATAGTGGAGAATATTTATTAATATGTCTATTAGAGGAGGAGGAGGTCTATTATAATTTTATATAAGGCTTTATTAACTAGTAGTAATAGGCTAGCCTCCTTAGATATTATTAGTAAAGGCCTTATTATTAAGGAGGGTTTTAAATAACTAGTGCTTACTAGTAACTTTATTCATCTTAGTGTTAGAATACTAATTAGATTATTAATAGGAAAGTAGAGACGTTGGCCTGGCTAGTCTAATTAGAGTATATAGATCCACCTCTATGAAACTAGGTCTGCTAGGTAGCTATATTGCAGCCTTCCTCCTTCCTTCCCTTCACTTTAGATTCTCTCTTCAACACACCTAGAATCTATAAATAACCTTATACCTACATTATAAAGCATTTATTTACTTAAGTAACCTATAATACTAATACTCATTTGTAGTTAACTTTATAAGTTACTACTAGATACTATAGATTAGTAAGGTTAATAGAAGAGATAGATTAATTAACTCCTTAATCCTCTTATTTATTTAGCTGAAGAATAGCCTAACTAATTAAACCTTTGCTAATAAAGCTTTTACTAGACCTATTTATAAGCAATTAGGTAACTACCTAATAGAAAGGTGCCCAAGGCTTTAATAATAACCTTAAATCTTTAGAAGAATTAACCTACTAGCTTACCTTAATATTATAATAGCTAAGAAAGGTAACTAGCTTAAAAAGTATTTATTATATATAATTACTACAAAGACCTTTATACATATTATAAAGCTAAGCCTTTTATGTTTACTTCCTTACTCCTTTAACTAATTAACCTTTTTTTACCCTAACTACTATTACTTTTTAACTCTAGTAAAGAGATAACTAACCTAGCCTTTTTTAAGGCCTTTATAATAAAGTAGCCTAGACTCCCCTCTTTTAAAGTAAATAGTACCTAATAGGCTAAAAGCTCCTTCTTTACTTCACTAACCTTCCTTTAGATTCTGCTATTAATAGATAGTAGCTATAAATAATAATAATAACTTTTTTTAGTAGCGTAGATTGCTTTTATTTTAATTTAAACTTTTTATTAAGCCTTTTATCTATTTAATTAAACTACCTTTAACTAAATAAAATATAAAATATTCTTTAATTTGCTATTTTAGTTTATAAACCTTAATTATTATTAACGATTATTTACCTTATTTACTTATAACCTTCCTCTCTCTTTCCTTATTAATATTACTATCTTTAATAAAGGAATTAACTATATATTACTAGTACGAAGTAGTAAAGAAATTAGAGGAAAGGTTTTAAATAATTAGCATTAGATCTTTAACGTCTATATATACTTTTATAGCCTTAGCCTAGGGGAAATACCTAGGTTTAAAATATAGTTAAACTACTTATCTAAATCCCTTTATTATAATAGCTAAAAGCTTAATAACCCCCCCCCTCTTTACCCCCTTTAAAACTAAGTATTAGTTATATTATCCCTATACCTCTTAAGATCTTTAGGGATGTTAACTATAATATATAAGCAAAATAGTCTTCATTTAACCTATCACAGGCTGATAATAAACCTTTATGAGTAGTATTTATTATTACCTTCCTTATTAAATATTATACTAAATAAAGGCTAATAAGGTAGGACTTATAGTTAAAGTTTCATCTAGACTATAAGACCTAGCTTAAAGAAGCCTTTATTAAAACCCTCCTATTAATTATAATAATCCTTTATAACTATTTATATACTAATAGTATTTATATTAAAATAGATAGGAGTTATATTATAAAGAGCGTTATTAACATTATTAGTTAGGAGAGATTTTATATATAAACTTAAGCTCAAAATTAATAACGTTACCAATAAGTCTTGATTATTTAAAACCCTCCTTTGTAATAAGGTCTTTACTAATAATATCTAAGGAGGCTAGCCTATTATAACTAGTTAATAAAACACCTTAGGTAATTATAATAAACCTTATCTTCTTCCTCCTCCTCTAATAAACATATTACTAAACACCTTCCACTATTATTATTAATAAAACCTTACTCTTAATAATTAAATACCTTCTTTCAAGTAGCTTACTAATCTAATAAAGCTATATATAAATAAAATAAAATATAGTAGAGAAATACATAATATCATAAAATTAAAAATACTTGTCTTTTATAATAACTATAAAAGTACTTTACTAGTTCCTTCTCTATTATATTGTAAGTATAAGGTTATTTGTAGATTCCAGTGTATGTAGAAGAGAGTATCTAAAGTATCGGGAAGGAAGGAGGAAGGTAATAATGTAGCTACCTAGCAGACCTACTTTAATAAAGGTGGATCTATGGAATCTAATTAGCCTAGCTAGGCCGACGTCTCTACTTTCCAATTAATAATCTAATTAACATTCTAATGAATACTATAGAAGGTTAAACAGCTATAATAGCCTTTAAAACTAAAGATATCAAAGCCCTTACACTATTAGTAATAGTTATTCTTTATTAATATATAAAACGTTAATTAATTACCTCGGGCTATAGTAATAAGGCTACTATTAGAACTAGTACTAAAGAATAAGGTAAAGAAGGATTTACCTTTATTATTATTACTAATATTACCTTTAATTACTTAAAAGTGTTATATTTAATACTTATCTAGTATATTAAAGTCTGTAATATCTTTATACTATAGTAAAAACTAGTTATATATAGGGATTAAGGTACTATACATATGAGTATTACTTTTAAAGTTAGTATACACTTTACGCTTTTCCTCTACTATATACGTTATTAATTAGTAGCTTTATTTCTTATAAAAATAACATACTTTACTAGTTAGTAACGTATATATTAGTTAGTAATAAACTTTTTCTAAGATACGCTTCATTCTTGGCTACTTAAACCTTTAATATATAATCTCTTAATAACTACAATGCTAATTTACACCTAAGAAGGTAAGATTATTCTTACTATTAAGGTAATCTAATTAATATATACTATAGGCTAGAAGTTTAGTATATAATACGCTATAAAGATATATAGTATCCTTAAAAGTACTCTATACAATAAGATAAATAATTAACTATGCTATAACAATATCTAGCCTTAATAATATAAACTTAATTTTATTAAAGATAAAATACTTTTCTAATATATTATTAAGTAGCATTTAAAAGGATTTCCTTTATAACTTACTAGTATAGAAGATATAATAAGTCTTTTACTATAGATGTAGAATAGAATGCCTATTTAGAAGTATTAAGCTAAGAGGTTTATTAACTTATAGCTAACTTTAAAAACTAAATTTAACTATCTATATAATTATTAAAGAGTACATTAAAGGGATCCAGAGGTTATTTCTAAGTAGTTTATATCATTAAGTAATGTAATAGCTAAATATAGTATTAACTATAAGGATTTATATAACTTTAATAAGCCTAGCTTTATAATAGGTATTATTACTAGTTTAATGGTTATTATATATACTAACTAATATTTATAAAACAGTAAAATCTATCTAGCCTAGTAACTAGAAATAGGCTATAGTTATTAAGTATATTAATTTAGGGGGGTAGTATATCCTACCTTTTATTATTATTTAGGGATCTTATTGCCTTACTAACTAGTTAATAGAATAAAGCTTTCTAGGTAACTAGGTAATTAAACTAACTACTAATAGATAGACTAATAATAAAACTAGCTTAGACTAGATTAAGTATTTTAATAAGTATACTTAAGCTTACATACAAGATATCTATTAAATACTTATAATTAATAGGTATAAGAGCTATTTATTAGCTAAATTTAATAAATACTATAAGTAGAATAATTTTATTCCTATATATATATTTTAAAGGTAAGTAAAGTATGATATTTAATAGTTAAAGTAAGTAAGATAAATATAAAGATATACTAATAGTTATAATATTATTCTACCTATAGTATTTATTGAATTTAGCTAACAAATAGCTCTTATACCTATTAATTATATATATGTAATAAATACCTTTTATATAAGCCTAAGTATACTTAATAGAATACTTAATCTAATCTAGGCTAGTTTTATTATTAGTCTATCTATTAGTAGTTAGTTTAATTACCTAGTTACCTAGAAAGCTTTATTCTATTAACTAGTTAGTAAGGCAATAAGATCCCTAAATAATAATAAAAGGTAGGATATACTACCCCCCTAAATTAATATACTTAATAACTATAGCCTATTTCTAGTTACTAGGCTAGATAGATTTTACTGTTTTATAAATATTAGTTAGTATATATAATAACCATTAAACTAGTAATAATACCTATTATAAAGCTAGGCTTATTAAAGTTATATAAATCCTTATAGTTAATACTATATTTAGCTATTACATTACTTAATGATATAAACTACTTAGAA
>PUHP01000870.1:1099-18412 GCA_006783085.1 Colletotrichum shisoi | reverse complement strand
AGAAGGCTAATACTAGCTAGTAGGAGTCTTCTCCCTAGGGTAGACTCCCTAATAAGATCTAAGAGTATTAAAGTATATATATTCTATATCTTTACTATATCTCTAGATGCTAATAAGATGTTTCTAGGATGCATACTTAATGTGTAATAGATGTTACATAGATACCCTAGAAAGGGCTTTAAGATGGTTTAGATATAGGGTAGATAGCACTTTAAGGAAGTATTAATAGCTATAATCTAAAGTCAACCATCCATTATTTTTATCTTAAAATTCCAGTATACTTTGTAATAAAATTATATATACCCAAAAATACCTATATTAGCCTTAGCGTATAGGTATAGGGAACTCTTTATCCTATACCTAAAAAAAAAAATACCTAAATACCTAAATACCTAAATACCTATACCTATAGGTTAGAAAAATACCTAACCCAAATCTATAGGTACCCATGGGTCCCCATGGGTTGGGTATTTTTATGTCTAACGGCGAGGGAAAGACGGGGAGGGCCGAAAGAAGTAGATGCTGGCCGGTATGCGTGGCTGTTTCGCCGTCAGCCGTTCTCATGACTGACAAATCGCCGTATGCAGGCTACAGCCTCGCCTTTTTCTGCTCGTTCTCCTCCGAAGAACCGAGATATCAGCCGTGGTCCGCAAACATGACTGGAACCTCATTCGTAGCCGGAAGCCCTGGTCCATGCTGTGCGACCACAATCAGCAAGCCGTACGTATGGCTGATGTGCGGCTGTCTGCGTTTTGAGGGGGCGTAATTCTTTGGTTGTCTGATCATAACGTTCGTTCATTGGGCTTCATCTTGGGAACCCCCCCCCCCACGCCTGTTGGGGCTGATGAAAGAATGTGGTGCTCGGCGTATGACGACTTTTAAGTCCAAATCGTTGCACTTGCAGCGTTGCCTTGCGAGATGGACGCCTGATGCGTTTTCTTGCCTTGCTTACCCGGCAATGGTGCTGCTGCCGAGGTAAGACTCTGAGCAGCAAGGTCGCTGGCGGATGTCTTGAATCGCCACTCCTGTCGTTCTGGGCGGCCGTGTCACCCGCCGCCCCAAGATGGCGCGGACAGGACGGGCAGACTACAGGGCTAAGGGGGCCGACTGGTTCTGTTATACAGGGGGCGGTATTTACTGAGCTTGAGTCGAGTCTGATATTGCAGAAAGACGTAGGACAAGATGGCCCGTTCTGAGGGTACGCTGCCGAGAGACTGCAGTTGAGCGTCACACACTCGCCTCAGACCATGTAATTACACTGTGTCTCTTTTATTCCACACCTGGCCTGCTGTTCAAGAGGCGCCGGCCATGGCCATGCCCCTCACTGGGAACGGTTATTTCGTCTTGGGTAGTTGAGGAAACAAGCAGTCGATGGAGATAGTGTCGTCTTTCCCGCAGTTTCTATTTTGTGTTGTAGAATGGACCCAATGTAGGGGGCCCTGGGGGCCTGGGGGCCATGTTGGCGTTGCAGTAGTTCGCCGGTCTTGTGTGGCGAGGGGTTGATGATCAACAATCAGGCTGTCCTAAACATGATGCGGAAGCATTACGGAAGGCGACAAAAGTGAAGAGGCAGAACATCCCTATGGAAGATGGGAGAAATAGCATCCATGAACCAGGAACCGAGATCAACCTAGCAGACGGATATGTTTCCTAGCATTCATGATGTCACTTGCAACGCTCCGAAGACCCCCCCCCCCGTGTGTTTCTTTGCCTTCTCTACTCCTCTTGTTCAACTGTGATGCCCGCCCTTAGCTTGTCCCACAACTCAGGAAACTGCTCAAATCTTGCGATGTCTTCGACTCGCAAATGGTTCGCCGCCCCTTCGACACTCGCGCCACGATTGACCAGCATGGAAACGATCCCCAGTCCTTCTTTACTCGGTATGAATCGTTCCCACCTTAAGTCTTTCCGCGTGCCAAGAGCAAGGTGCAATGCCGTGAAACCACCTCCCAGCGTTGGTACACGATAGAATCCGTCCTGGATCGGGGCGGCCGTTTTGGCATCCACGTCGACGTTCCCCTGAAGCATCGAGCGAACGGTCTCGGCAACGCCAGCCCTGGCTGCAACGTGGAGAGGTGTCACCGTCGAGGCATATCCGTGCCGTAAACAAGACGGTATGTCCCCGTAGATGGGGCTCTTCATGGACATCGAGGCCACGGTCATCGCAGACGCGCCGCCCTTGAGTAGCAGGCGAGCTGCCTCTGTACGACGACACAATGCTGCAACATGAAGAGGTGACCATTGCCATTCGTCCAGCATGTCGACTGTAGCGCCGTTCATGAGCAACGTATCGACAATGCACGGGTGCCCTCTAAATGCTGCATAATGAAGAGGTGTCCATTGTCGTTCATCCAGCACGTCAACAGCAGCGCCTGCGTCGACCAAGGTCTCGACAGTAAGTGTGTCGCCCTTTTCGGCTGCAACATGGAGCGGTCGTCGCCCTTTTTCTTCTCCAAGGTCCGGATCTGCGCCACAACCCAACAGATGTTTGACGAAGATAAGATTGGTCGAACTGGCGGCATGTAAAAGTATAGTCACCCCTCGTAGAGGTTTGTTGATCTGGTCGGCCAAGACGAGGGCTTTGCTGACCGCAGCAAGAAGGCTTTCGTCCCCCAGAATCTCTGGAGACTCAAGATGATGCCTCCAGTGAGACGTGAAGGTGTTGTTCTTGGAATGGCCGAGGAGAATCTTCAATAAACAAAGCCGATGACTCAAACAAGCCAGCAGAAAGGCGTCGACCTCGGCTCGATTTTCTCGGTGCGGGTCGGCTCCAGCATCCATCAGGCACTCGACGAGCTCATCCGAGCCTGTCCGGATGGCGTGGTGCAAAAGCGTATCCCCGCGCTCGTCAACGACGTTGATATTGAGTCCCCGCGGAACAAGCATGGCCAAGATCCTTTTGAGCCGGTCAACCTCATCCAAGGCGATCTCGTGATCTGAAGAAAACAAACACAACCTATCAACCCACAAGCTACCATCCAAGGAAGGAAACATTGCGCCGTTCTTAACGAGCAACTCCACGGCTGAGACCTGTAGGTCCAGGAGCGGTGGAAGTATGGAGCCATCGAGCGGGAAATTCGTCTCAAAACTTGCCCCCAGGTTTTGGAGTGCTTCCAGTATCTCCCAGCTCTCACAGAAGACTGCAAGGGATAGCGGAGTACAGAAGCCACTCACATCGGTAATCCGATGGCTCACTATATCACACGTTTTGTTGACAAAATCTAAACCGCAACGTTCAGTCAAGACAGTTAGACATTCCGTTGCCCGTCCAGGGATCCTGCATCTTGAGTATTCGAGGAACGGAGTATCATTGCAACCTATGATTAGGTTGTGTATTATTAGGTGGTGTATTGCCGTTCTTCCACGGTTGTCAAGCTGTCTCGGGTTGACGCCTGCATCTAACCTGACTACCCTACATCCGGGCCACCCCCACATCCGAGCCACCATTAGCACCACTTATGCCACTATTCCCATCCACTATTCCTCCACCCTACCACCTACCCAGATGCAGCTTTCAGCTTCACTAGGCATTTCTAATGCGCTAGATTCGTCTAGACTATCCTCTACTTTACTAGAGGATAATAGAGCCTATTAGATCTACTCTATCCTTACAAACCTACTATTAGGCAACATAGGGACCTTTTTCCTCCTACATTAGCATTATTCCTATACCTAGCCTTATAGTTACTAGACCTACTACTTTAGTATAACTAGTCTAGTTACCTATTTATTATAGCCCTTTTATACTTCTCTAGATAAGTAATAAATAGTATAGGTATCTAAGTTATCTTTATTTAACTAAGTAAATAAGTATAATTAATATTAGAAGTTAGCAAAGTAATAAGGAGTTAACTATAAGATAATAGATATAGCTTCATTTTACTATTAGCTAGACTACTAGCTAGACTACTAGCTAGACTACTAGCTAGAAGTTACTTTAATAACTATAGTATTAGATAAAGGATACCTTAAGAAGATAAGCTATAACCTGGCCTACTTCTAACTTATTTTTATATTCTAGCTAGTTATAGCTATATTTCTAGCCTTATAATAATAGCTTAGAAAGATCCTCCTACTAATAACTATTAAGTTACTATACTAGTTAAAGATATTTCTAACCTCCCTCCTATAAGCCTACTTTAATAGTCTAAAAACTAATATATCTAGAGGCTAGAGGATAGTAGAGGTATAGGGGGGTAAATATAATAGATAGATATTATACTAGAAGTATTACTATGTAAACTTTATTATTATATAGCTATAATACCTATCTATAACTAATAGTCTAGCTTTATCTAGCTAGGTAGGCCTAGTCCTTAAGATAAAAACCTTTTCTAGCTAGTTAAAAGTAGTCTAGTTATTTATCTAGCTATTATCTAAGTAGGTAAAGTACGAGCTATTATAGGGGGATATATCTAATAGAAACTACTAGGCCTAGACTAACCTACCCTTATAGATAACTATAGGAGGTAGGGAGCTTCTAGTAGTAGAGATATATTTAATTATTAATATCTATACCTTAGATCTAGGCTATTTTTTCTAAATAGATTATAATACTATAGATCCTAGTACTAGCCTATCAACTTCTTTACCTTCTATAATACTACTCTTATTTATATTCTATTTATTAGATAGATAAAGACTCTAAATAGTAGGGATATTATCTAGGTATAGAAACTAAGCCTAAATAACATTAGTAAAGTATACTTTATATTACTTAGAGTCTATAGCCTTAGGTCTCTTTATAATAATAAATAAACTTCTCAACTTAAATTAATATATCTACTTCTTTCCTAAAGGCTATTAGGTACCTAGTAGACGCTCTATTAGACTTTTTACTTATTAATAGGTAAGGGAGTAGCTAAGGGATTCTTAAGTAGTTATATAGGTAACTAGGCTACTCTTCTAGGCCTAGGATAATTACTAATAATTAACCTAGGCTATATTTCTACTTTACCTACTATAGAATTAATATTAAAGTAACTAGTATAGTATACCTTATACCTAAGTAACCTAGTAGATAAAGTACCTATCTACTATATCTATAAGGGCCTATTAGAGCTAATCTTTAGTATATTACTTTATTATATAAGAAGGAAGGTATCCTAAAAAAAGGGTATTATTTAGTTAAAAACTACAATTGTTGTGATAGTCTAAAAAAGTGGTAATGTTGATGAAGGAGGGGAAATGCAGAGTTTTTGGGTGGCTCGGATGTGGGGGTGGCCCGGAAGCGGGGTAGTCAGGTTAGAAGAAGACGCAGTATTCTCGGGTCACCCACCATGGCAGCGTGATGAAGCGAGGTCATCCCGTCGACTCCGCCGTGTTTGATGTTGGGGTCGGCCCCGTACTTGAGGAGCATTCGAACCATGCGAACGGGGCGATCAAGGTCGTCTGTTTCTGGGTCTGGCTCCAAGCCGCAAGCGAGCATAAGAGGCGTGTGGCAAGCAGTAAGTCAACATACCCACATCTAGCCCCCCCCCACATCTGGCCCCCCCAAAAATGCCTCATCACCATCACCAGCCTCCTATTTTCACCAACTTCACTACATCATAACATTTCTAGTTTTTAACTAAATAACTTCATTTTTTCTATATACCCTTTTACAGTCCTTATAGGCTAATACACTAAGTATAAAGTTAAATAGGCCTTAGATGCTATTACTAATAGCTAGTCTATTTACAAGGTATTATCTAAATAGGGGATTTTAAGGTTAATACTTTACTATTAACTCTAAGGTATCTAAGTAAGGATAACTACCTTCTATAACCTCTAGAGGTTATCCCTAGATTAGGAGGCTAAGCTAGCTAAATAGGTGTAAATCTAGTATACCTTTAGCTTTACCCTAACTTATTAATAAGTAAGGGTATTTATAGGAAGGATCCTTTATACTATAGGGGATATAGAGCCTATAGGAAAGGGATAGATCTAAGCCTTCCTAAAGAGAAATTTATTAGTTAAGGTATAGAGAAGTTACCTTATAGATTTAAGACGTATTAATAAGGTATCTACTAAGGTTATTAAAGACTAGTTTAAGTACCTTACTATACTAGAGACTAAAGGTATTAAACTAGCTAATAGATATAATATAAATAAGACTAGTATTCTTAAGGGTTAGAGATTTAATAGGCTAGTACTAGGTATACCTAAGATAAAGTCTATTTATAAGAAATAGCCTAGATTAAGGGTATAGGTATTTATTATTAAATATATCTCTACTCTAGGCTGTAAACTATATCCCCTTATTATATATAAAAGTAAGATAGTCTAGTAGTAATAGTTTCCTCTAGATCTTAGCCTATATAAAGGATAGTAATTTACTATAATAGAGAATAGGTAGACTATAGATAATACTATAGTTAAATAGCTATAGAAGGTCTTTATCTCTTAGACTACCCTCTAGGGTAAGGAGGAGGCTAGACTACTAGTTATTAATAGCTATAGAAGTTATATAATAATAGATTTTGTATAGCTTTATTACATTAATAATATTTGTCTATTATTTTTACTACTATATACCTCTTATATCCTCTAGCTACTTGATATTATAGTCTTTAGCCTTATAAAGGTAGCCTATAAGAAGGAGCTTAGATACCTTAAGTAGTAAAATAACTTTACTATTATAGGTAAAAGAAGCTTCCTTAGCTATTATTCAAAAGCTTATCTAGTAGGCCTAATAATAAAGAATATTAAGAGTAGCTAGAAATAGGCTAGCCTATAGCCTATCTTTAATGTAAAACCCCTTATAAGCTCCCTCCTACTCTTCATAATACTAAAGCTATTAGTATTATTAGATTAGGTTAGTAAAGGGTAGTCTAGAAGTAAGGAAGGTAAAGAAGCTAAAAAATAAGTATTTATATTATTTATAATAGTATAGTCAATACCTAAAAAGATAAAGGATCTAGCTAGCTAACTAAAGCTATTTATAAAGCTAGATAATAATACTAGTACTTAATACCTTCTTTTTATAAAGGTAAAAAAAGGCTTTAGTAAGTAGGCCTATAGCTTAGCTACTACTTAGTACTAGCTAGAGCTTCTATAGGCCTAAGTTACTAATACTATAGTAAGGAAAAGAAGGATGGTCTAGATTAACCTAAATACTAAGTTTACTAACATTAAGGATATCTAGAAGGCTTAGATTAAAGCTAGCAAAAAAGAGGATATTACAGATAAATCTAGTAAGGCTGATTTACCTAGTAAAGCTGAAAGCTGTATTGTAGTAGTATCTAGACGAAGTCAATAGTTAATTGAACTTGGTGGTTATGATGGGGATAGCCTCGTTTATGGGTGGGCGAAATGGGGGGGTGGGCGAAAAGTGGGTGCTTTGACTTATGTAAAAAGATGAATGGGACGATCAATGAGGCACGGCGGACGTTGGTGGTTTGAGTTCGTAAGTGATCGGGGAACGAGCAAGCGTCTCTGGGGGAAGTGGTTTCGAGTCGATATAAGGTCTTCCAAGAAGCAGGGATGTGTAAGACGAAAGTGCTTAGAAATCCGAACAGAAGTGTAGGCAGAAGGCCCTCGATCCACGAGAAAACCGGCCCAAGTAGACCCATGCGCATAGGGATTATGTAGTGTGTATTCGCAACACTGGGAAGAACTCGATGTTCCATAGCCCCACGACGGGCGGGGACCGGCAATGAAGAGGGCATGGAATTAAGGTTGGTGAAACAGTCATCGGTCATCTCATCATCTGCCCCCGATCCCGAAGCCGTGCGAGAGAGAGCGTAGAGACCCATCTTCCAGCTCGTGGCCGCGGATATTATCAGCATGTAGCTGAAGCTGCTCACATTGCAACCATGTATGCTCGTTGTGAAACTATCGTCGGACGGACTTGGTGGTGCCCGGCCCCGAAGCCATTCATGGGGGCCACTTATCAATGCCTGCATCAATCACTCCATGTCCCCTTCGGCGTTGCCCGCGCTGTGGAATAGGAACTTGGCTGGTTTGGGTAATTCCCAATGCTCACCCCCATAACCCACTCAGTCTCCAGACCTTCGCCAGCCACGTGTTGGCCTCGATGGTAATGGACTTAGAGGCCCCCCCATGGTACTCTATTCTACGGTTGTGTTAAACCCAACATCGCGTTAGTATTGTTAGTGCCCTTGGGCTGCATCATCAGGTACCATGATTCTTCACGTTGTGTACCCGATCGATCTAAAGGAGGCCCTCCTGGAGGCTGGTTTTCTTGTTCCTGGTTGATGTAGACTCTTGTTCTCTCCATGCCGTCAGTATCGATAACACCGATGCACCAACCACGGAAACCAGGATATCGTGCGCTGTTGCAAGTGGTGGCCATCATCTTGGCGCTTTCCAACCCCTCACACACTCGCCCAGCAGCTTCTTATCATCGTGCATGTGCAAGGTGACTTCAGAGCAAGGGTTTCGGTCCCCATATTTTGTGCTCTTGCGCCATGCCGCCCATGAATGGTAAATACGCTTCCCAACGCTGCTCGTCTGCAGACTTGGCCGTGTCTCAAAGCATTCTGTCTCTTCAAGTTTTGCCATCACTCACGAGTTAAGGAATCTACGAGATGAAGTTTCTTGGGACGGCGGCGCTCACCTGCGCGCTCCTGGGCTCGGCGGCACGGGCTGCACCCTACACGGAGGCGCTCATCAGCTTACACAAGACGCTCGTCGAGGCCGACTCGACCACCAAGTCGGAAGCCCTCGGGACGCAGGCCCTCAGGACCTATCTCGAAACCAACTTCACCGTCGAGCTCCAGACCGTCGAGGGAGACAGACAGAACGTCTACGCGTACCCCGGCAACGGCCGCAAGGCGCGCGTGCTCCTCACATCGCACATCGACACGGTGCCGCCGTACATCCCGTACTCCCGCGACGGCGACGAGATCTGGGGCCGCGGCGCGTCGGACGCGAAAGGGAGCGCCGCCGCGCAGATCACGGCGGTCGAGTCCCTCCTCGAGAGCGGCGACATCGCCGAGGGCGACGTTTCCCTGCTCTTCGTCGTCGGCGAGGAGTCCGGGGGCGACGGCATGAAGGCGGCGAACGGCCTGAACCTCACCTGGGAGTCCGTCGTGTTCGGCGAGCCGACGGAGAACAGCCTCGTGCGGGCGCACAAGGGCGTGCTGGGGTTCAACATCACCGCCGACGGGGTCGCCGGGCACTCGGGATACCCCGAGTACGGGCGGAGCGCTGTCGACCTCCTCGTCCGCGCTCTGGACAAGCTGCAGGAGACAGCGCTGCCTTGGACCGAGGAGTTTGGGAACACGACGCTGAACGTGGGGTTGATCGCGGGCGGCATTGCAGCGAACGTCATCCCCGAGAGTGCCTATGGGAGGGCCTCCATTCGCGCAGCGACCGAGGACCTGGAGGGAATCAAGGACATCCTCAACAAGGCCGTGTCCGAGGTCACGCCTGAGCATGTCGAACTGACCTTCACCGGCCAAGGATTGCCCATCAGCCTGGACTACGACGTCGAAGGTGAGTTGCTTCTGTCTCGTCTCGGAGAAGCCCTCAGGGAACACTGACACAAACCACCGCAGGGTTCAACACGACCGTGGTCAACTACTACACTGACGTCCCCCATCTGAACGGCACGCACAAGCGGTATTTGTACGGGCCGGGGACCATTCTTGTCGCCCACTCGGCGGAGGAGCGGATCACTGTCTCGGACTTGGAGCTTGCGGTCGAGGGCTACAAGAAGCTGATCCTGGAGTCGCTGAAGCGATGAAAGGTCTGTGGCGCTGGAACTAGCGTTGGAGCCGTGACTACTCAAAATCACGAAGGCTGCCGATGGGAGTACAACTCAGGAAAAAAGAAGAATAAAAAAGAACAACTGCCAAGGTTGGTTGCCGAGCAAGCCTTCGACTCAGTAGGAGGGAATCCCTGTTATACAAGGTCTAGGACAATAGGAAAGTGACCCATCTCTGTAGATCAATGAATCCTGGCGATGGCATTCCCAAACTCATCTCGCGCCCAAGTCTCATGAATGAGTGAGAGTGAGTGAGTGAGAGTGAGTGAGTGAGAGTGAGTAAGTGAGAGTGAGTGAGTGAGTGAAGGAGTGAAAGTGAGTAATTCAGTGAGTGAGTGACATCAGGGCGGAGTGTGAAAACGAGGTGCGATTCACTCAGCAAAGAGTACGTACTTCCGAGGCCCTCATGGATGGCTCGTGCCAATGATGACGTCAGCTAGCGGGGCATCGACGAATGCCGCAGCACGTGACGACCCACCTCACTCACTTCGAGCTCGCACCCCGGCTGCCTCACCAGCTGCGGGACCACCCGCCGGCCACACTCTCTACACTACTCTGTACCGTACCTTACCGTACCTTACCTTACCTTACCTTACCTGACCTTACTCGACTCGACTGAGCTAGCACCAGTTGAGCGTCCAACGGTAACCTGACCTGACCTGACCTGACTCTCTCCTTCAGGCTAACCACGTCGTCCATCGCTGATCGCGGCCATAAGCCGACTGCAACCATGTCCAACTCCCGCGGCCTGCCCGATGTCTTGATGACAAAGGTCGACGAGTACGTCGACTCACTCGCCCCTCAGATCCAGCCACGTATCGCCGCTGAGATCGACACCTTCCAGACGAGGACCATCGACAGCCTCGAGGACCAGGTCATCGAAGCCTTCCGCTCTCTCTTCAACAAGGACAAGCCCGCGGGCGATGGCTCACGAGGCTTGAACGACGCGCCTCCGGACTCGTACGGAGTCCAGTCTCTGCCCTTCGCCGACGAGATCGGCAAGCTCACGCGCAGCTTCAGCGTCATCACAGACGAGGCCGGAGACGACCTGCGAGACATCTTCAACCTCACCGAAGGCCGCGGTAACGGTCCCGACACCCAGTCGCGCGGCGTCAGTCACACCGACTCCTTCTCCGGTGCCAAGGGCTTCCTCTCGTCCGCCATCAACGTCGTTCAGGACCACCTTGACAAGAACAAGGGCTCCGGCGGACAGGGCTTCGAGCTTGACGGCCTCCTCGGCGTGCTCAGCAACACCGTCAAGGACGCGGCCCGAAACCCGGAAGAGAAGGCCCGTGTCATCAGCCCAGAGATCAAAGAGAAGGTCGGCCTCAAGCTGCGGGAGCAGCACGCGCCGATCGCCGAGCAGTTTACTCGCATCGCGCTGGACCACATCAAGCGCTGGCTGCGCGGCAACACCAGCACGCGCGACCTCGGCGACGGCGTCAAGGGCGAGATCGAGGACCAGGTCAAGGACTTGGTCAAGGGCCTCGGCGGCCTCTTCGGCAACAAGAGGAGCTCCCAGGAGGGCACCCGCGGAATCGGCGACCGCGACGGCGGCGATGGGGACGACAGCAGCGGCGGCTTCTCCAAGGTCATCAGCAACAAGCTCAGCACCGGCCTCGCCAAGGTGCACAGGGAAGTGCGTCTCGAGTTCCGCAAGATCCTCGGCGGCATCGAGAAGCAGCTCTTCGAGCTCCTGCCGGACGCCTTCCAGCGGCCGCTCGAGAAGATTCTCGGCGGAAACCCCTTCGACTCGCAGCTCGACCGCGACGCTGGCGGCAACGCGGACCGCGGCTTCGGAGACGACATCAAGGTCAAGCTGGTCAGCAAGATCCGCGGCCTCGTCCGCAAGGTGCAGGAGACGCTGCGCGAGAGCATCCTTGGCGTCGTCAACGGCGGCCACCGCAAGTTTGAGCGAGAGAGCTGGGTCTTTGTGCAGAACATTGTCGAGCAGAAGGTGCAGAAGTACCTCCCCAAGGTCAAGATCGACGTGCCGGACGACATCGGCAACGAGAACGTCAGCGTCGGCGCGCCGACGGCCGGCTCACAACTCGACGGGCCGGGTGGTGGTCACCAGTCTGGGCCTCCCCAGGGCGGGAACTCTGCTCCTCCTCCGCCGCACGAGCAGTATGGCGGGCAGGGGTCGCATCAGCAGTCGTACAATCCTCCGCCTCACCAGGAATACCGGCCCAACGAGAACCAGCCGCCCCAGTCGTACCAGCAGTACCACACGGAGCAGTACCAGAGCCAAGGGCACAACCAAAGCTACGGCCAGGGGGGCCAGAACTATGGCGGAAACCAAAATTACGGGGGAGGTCAGGGCTACGGTGGCAACCAGGACCACGGCCAATACGGCGACAACCCGCGGTACTGAGGGAGACATCTTCGCTGGGAAGCACATGAGACAGCGTCTGAGACCGGGAGATTGCATAGGGACGTTAGAACACGTTTATTGCCAGCGAGACGGGAAGGACGGGAAGTGGGCGGAGCAATGGATTTGAAAGTAGCACAGGCTAACGAATTATGAATATGAGCAGCATCACCCGCCGTTGACCCATGTTGTAGCCCTCGTCTCGTAGTCTCCTTCTCAAGCTCCATCTACCGGCACACGCTGAAGCCTCGACCCTCGTAGACTCTACTCGCAAAGTGGACGGGAGGGAGGTGGACGGCGGAGCTGAAGTCTCATCTGCCCGCGATGAATGCTCCTTGCGGTCTTCGGCGCCATGCTCAACTAAATGTCTTGTCGACCTCCAACCTCTCAAATAGGGCGCGCGTTAGAGACACCTAGCAAGCCATTTAGACCCGTGATAGTAAGGAATACTTCAGGCGCTGGGCAAGGCTGGGATGGAAACAGGGGTGTGGGGTCGATTATTTTGTGCGCAGAAATTAATATTGCTGAGGCCGATCTATCCCACAACGCACTCAAAATCCCTTTGGATATCGCGTTTCACAGGGCTTCCACCATGAGTCGCAGCTCAGACAGCGTCGGACGTTCATCTGGCATATCGCGCATACACGCATCAACAATGGCTTGAAGTGGCTCGGGGACCGGCCACTCAACCTGTTTGGTGATGGGCGCATTGGCGTAGACCATGCACTTGATGCAATTCCCAATGTCGTATATGTCGGAACAGGTGGTCCATCCGGAGTCCAGTCCGCCATCCGACGCGACTTCGGGGGCAGCTCGCTGGCCCCAGCGGCTCTCGAGATCGCAGACAACCAGCCGGCTTCCGTCGTCGGTAAAAAGACAGTTGTCAATACGTAGATCCCGATGGACAATGCCGAGGCTGTGTAGACAGGAGACAGCGTCCACCAGGTGCAAGATCCAGCGCTTGTATGTTTGGCGCGAGGAGAATCGTCCCAGGATTGCGCGCGTCGCCAGCTTTGGAAAGACCAGCTGACCGTCGATGGATCTTCCGAGAAGACGCACTAGATGTTCGGACAAGGTCGATCCAGGGCGGAATCCACCTTGACATCGAAGGAGATTTTCAATCTCGCTGCGGTATTTCCCTCTTTTGACGAAATGCTTCAAAGGCTCAACCTCGACGATAGGCAGTTGGTTCATGAGGTCCTCAAGATCTTCGAAGTCATCCGCAATCTCGGGAGGGGGTCGAGACATCGGTCGAGATCTCATTCCATACTAGGACACTGATCTCCGGCCAGGATGCTCGCTCGATCCTACAAACAGCTATAAATGGCCCGCCTTACTCTCACCTGATTCTACTCCGACCTGGAGCGGTACTCTCCCGCGTCCTGATAATCATACCGTTGACTCAGATCACAATTTACCATGGCAGAAGTTGCTTATATGTACAACAATTTGCCTACCCTCGGCGAAGCTGACGCTCAGTTTGTCAGCCGTGAGGCTGCTTTTCATCAATTGGCAACACTACTTGCGAAACACGGGAATCGCTTTGGTGTCTGTCTGGTCCACTCCCACTGCAAGCTTGCAGTGGAAGAGGTCATGGTGGCAAGAGGAAACGTTTCAGAGCCAGAGCAGCTGAAAGCCAGTGGGCAGTATTATCCAGAGCGATGGATGTCCGACGGCAGTGCTTATGAGTTTGCAACTCGTAAGACAGATCAGCCACCACAGGAACTCCTCGTCGGCTTCGACCGCATTGCGAAGACTTTCAATCTCCAGGGCACATTGGGATTGTATCACATTGAGGGAGACAAAGATGCCCCCCCTGTGATCGAGTGGACCGAAGGACGGAGGAACTTTACACGAGAGCTCGGAGAGAACGACATGGCTGCCGAGCCAGTACAGACGGCTTGGGACTTCGCCCGAAGCAATCCCGTCACCATGCCTTGCACCATCTATTGTGACACTCGCACTACCCGCAGTGGGACCAATAACACACACAAAGGTATGAAACTTGAAGTTGCTTGCCGGCTCGCTCAAACACTAACGAAATTTACCCAAGGCACCCAAAGCCACCCTAAAACTTGATGCCTTTGAAACATAGCGGTAAGTACAAGCAGTACTTACGTGGCTGGTGGATGGATGGATGGGTGGACAGATGGCCGGACGGACGGATAAATAACTAAAACCCACAAACTGAAGCACGTTTCGCTAGAGCAGTATCCTGCAAAGAGACCTAGCTCACCTATGCGCTTTGAAAGCGGAAGGTGATCCAGCTGCGCATATGCGACAGAGTGGACATCCAGTTAGCCTCATCACAGATCGGGGCTTTGAAGCAAAATACACGCAGGCTCACGGCCACCAACCTCCAGCCTCGATGACGGCAATGATGGCTACACAGCCGTGTTGATTCACGTGGGAGAGCAGAAGAAAGATCATGTCGGGGAAGCTGTGTAATTCCCAGGCCGCCTAGGCGTGTAATTCCCTAATCTCTCGATCGTGCAGTAGAGTGAGCAAGTCTGTTCCAACTCCGCAACTTTGAAAGCCAGCCAAGTAAACCATGTTGCGGCGGGGGGCATCGCCAATCAAGGTCGGGACAATGAGCAGCTCTCGTGCCGTCTTCCGCTGCCAGATCCAACAACCATGTAGAAACCCACCGATTCCGCCTCCATGTGCCTCTCAGATATCGTCATCCTCCTTCTCCTGGGAGCCGCCAGCATCAGCATCGACTTCAGCATCGACTTCAGCATCCTTGGAGCCGCCGCCCTTGTCACCAGCCTCCTCTTCCTCCTCGGGAGTCTCCTCCTTGGCAGCAGCGGCGGCGGCGGCAGCGGCAGCCTTGCCCTTGCCCTTGCGGGCGCGCTTCTTGGCCGGGGTGCCCTCATCCTCGGCGCCCTCCTCGGCAGCCTCGGCGAGCTTCTTCTTGCGCGGGGTGGCGACCTTTCTGGGGCGCGGGGTGGCGCCGCCGGCGGCCTCGTCGCCGACGGCGGAGAACCAGTCGTGCTTCTCGGCGGCCCTGCGGACCAGGTGACGCACGCTGTCGCCGCTGGCGAAGCCGGCGTCCTCGGCGATCTTGGCGAAGGCGGCGCTGGAGGTCGGACGGGCCACGAGCTTCATGATGGCGAAGGCGAGTTTGATCTCGCTCTCGGTGGCGTTGGGGCCGGAGGCGACGGGAGCGGCTTTCGGGGGCATCGTTGCGGTGGTGATGATGATCTGACGACAGGGGAGAAAGGGAGGGGGTCAGTTGTGATGAGGGGCAGTTTTGGAAATGTTATGAGAGACTCACTGCGAAAGTGTACTTAGGTGTTTTATGGTGATGTTTCGACGGTTGAATTTGACTTTATTTCGTTTCGTTTGACTTGAAGAGGAAACCGAGCTTGAATTTGGTTGGGGTTGAGGAAAGAAACTTGACGGGGTTTTTAAGATGGGGGTGGATTTTTAATGTCCTGGCTTCATAACTCGAAGGCCAAATTTTCAAACAAGAAGGAACCGAGAAGAGGACGGAAGGAGCCTTCTCGTTTGGACGCGGTTGGCTCTAGACGTTTACCATGGGTTGGAGGACTGGGTTTTAGGTGTCTGGGTCTTGCTGTGTCGCGAAGCCTTGTCATTGAAGGAGTGAAACAGGTTTGCTGTAAACAGACAGCAAATTTTCACTTAACAACACGGAAGAGATTGCAAGAGATGGTGCACGAAGCTATATGACTGAAGAACAAATGGTCAAAGCTACATCTGAGTGTGTCTCTGCAGGCTGTTGCGCTGCGATAGAAGTGTCTTTACCTATGTGATTCAGACTCTCAAGCTTTAGTCTATACCAGCTGTCTCGGGTCAGGCCAATACCAAGAGAGTAATGATTTGCAGAAAGCCTGTTGCCTTAATAAGAGGGATACACATGAGACCTATTTAGGTAGTAACAGAGAGGTGGTATTAAAAAAGGTAAACAACTAAAGTCTGCCGAAAACGAACACAGGTGATAACAGGAAGTCAGCTTTATACCAAATTTATTGAAAGGGCACCGTTTAATTCATCCCGGGGCCACTTGACAGAGTACATAGCATCCTGTGATGCAGAGCATCTTGTTACAAGAATATCCTCGATCGACTGAGGCTCACTGAATCAGTCCTGTCACGTGCTATTTCACGTGCATACATGTATATAACTAGATCTCATTTCACACTATTCTCGTTACGTAAATTTAGCATCTTTCTCCCTTTTTCTCCTATGCCTTACTGTGTGCTCTAACTACATCTGAAGCCATGGAGCTTCCTTCCTGCAACGGAGTACATGGTCCCAAGGTTTCCATCATATGCGCTATTCTTTGTGTGGATGACATTCGCCAAGTCTACTCTTTACCTTTCTCAAAAAGACTGCTCGTTCCACTTTGGTCAGGGATGGACATAGCTTTGATGTTGAAAATGAGGTTGTTCGTAGGTAGGCACGTATTAGTTCCATAAGGCATCAATTAACCGGAAACGATAAGTATCCCCTCAACCGCGAGAAGGCCTCAATGCGGAGTAGTAGCCAATAAGAACAGGCTCATGTCACTTCGCAATAGTTTCTAGTAAATGCATTGGCTCTTAGGGCCATTAGACCTGAAGCTGTAGCGGCCTTAGTGGCCATCTATAGGACTCTTAGGTGTCTTGAGGTACTGCGGAGAAAAGTGGAATTNNNACCTGAAGCTGTAGCGGCCTTAGTGGCCATCTATAGGACTCTTAGGTGTCTTGAGGTACTGCGGAGAAAAGTGGAATTTTATATGGGGATTGAGGCCTTCTCGCGGTTGAGGGGATATCAGTTGTTGGTATGAATGTTATTTGTCGGAACAGAATCGGCGCCAGAACTCGGGATTAATCCGGTTCCAGGGAAAAGTGGGGCAACGCCTAGCGCAGGCGGAAGTAGGGCAGCAGCAGCCCACACTTTCGCCTTAGCAGGCGCGCAGGCTATAGTCTATCTTAGATTATACAAGCCTAGTTACACCTATAAAGTTATTACTAAATCCGCAAATAAGTTTATAATAACTAACCTTTACCCTTCTATAATATTAAACTAATACTAATTAACGTGGTTGATAAGCGAGCGGATCAGACAAGCGAGCGGATCACCCGACCGCGACCATGCCATCTTCCTACTTTTAACACACATTTATCCCCAAAACACTATGCAGTCGTTCAACAAAGAAGCTCAACTAGTCCTAGCAGTCCAGGCTATCAAAAGCACCCAAAATGTAAGCATCCGGGCTGCAGCT
>PUHP01000869.1:0-18150 GCA_006783085.1 Colletotrichum shisoi | reverse complement strand
ACTCTGGTGGAGGCTCGCAGCGGTTCTGACGTGCAAATCGATCGTCAAACATGCGCATGGGGGCGAAAGACTAATCGAACCTTCTAGTAGCTGGTTTCCGCCGAAGTTTCCCTCAGGATAGCAGTGTTGAACTCAGTTTTATGAGGTAAAGCGAATGATTAGGGACTCGGGGGCGCTATATTGCCTTCATCCATTCTCAAACTTGCGTGAACTATCTATATAAGAATATTTTCTTCTTCTTCTTCTTCTTCTTCGTCTTCTTCTTCTCTCTGTCTACTATGATAAAATTCTTCCAACAGGGGCCCTTGGAAGGAGGGCAGACCGGACTGCTGGGTTCTTCAGCCAAGCGGTTAGATGGAACGCCGCTCCAAAAGGCGTGATGAGCAATTGAGGGCTTCAATAGGTAGGAAAGGGGTCTCGGTTCTCCAATTCTCGGTGACAACCCGAGAGGGACGATCCACAGGTCGGATGACGACAAGTCTGCTCGTCCGGCATTACTGGCCCCGACGACGTAGGGGACGGAGGTCTCCCGAGGAGATGCACAAGTTGGACGGAAGTGCCGTGGAGCGCTACCGCGCGAAGTGTTGTTTAAGTCGACTTCATCGTGTTTCCATGCCTCGATTGGGCTTGCTGGCTGGCTGGCTGGATTTGTCTCCTTGATCCACGACTCAAGTCTATGGAAAGTTGAAAGCCTAGATAAGAGTCTTTTCAACCCTTGAGCGTGAGCAACTCACCTCGACAACCTCTCTCTTTTCTTTCTCTTTTCCACCCAAAGAACAGTAACTGTCTTCAAGTACTTCAAGCTCTACAGACCACCTCGCTCGCACTTTGGATCCCCCGTTGTTAGGGGGAGAGAGCGGCGAGGGATAAGCGTTTACTGGGGCCGATGCGACTTTACCTCTCCGCCTTAGTGGCTCGTGTGGGCTCGCGTCACCGGGCGTGCAGCTCACGCAATTGATTCACCATCGTCTCGGCCGATGGCGTGCTACACACAGGAGAACGATGGATCCCATATCGATACGGTATTAGCGAGCACGTGGGTACATGAATACACAGTTATTTAGCTGGGCTTCGGAGAATTTAAGCCGCGCCCATGCCACGGTCTGGAAGGCGAGTCCTCTGTATCCGCACTCTGTATCGTTACATTGATGGGTTAACTAACCCCCCCGGCTCTCTGCTTCCAGGTGCATTCACTAAAGTGAACGACGTTCACACGGATAGCTGTCCAACAAGCTGCTAGTAGTCGAGTTCTATCGTTCCACTCTAACTACCTACATTGAGCTTGATCGCTACAGTTAACTACCCCAAGGACCGACGGCGTGAGCGGCAGCCGAGAGCTCTCTCGATACAATAGCGTTGGCCTTGGACGTCGTCATGAACCAACTCGACGAGACTGACGGCCTCGGAATCCCGTTTACATTTATATCTTGACCACGTCTAAACCCCCCTGTCTCTCTCTCCCTGCGGGCCTGCACCATGGCACAGTGGGTTTCTCTTGTTCAAATCTACTCATAAATCAATATATCCATCCACATGCATGCCTGCCATTATTGGGACGGAGCAACAGAAACTACAGTGCCGTTGCTCCTCATCTTATCAGCC
This sequence comes from Colletotrichum shisoi, assembly GCA_006783085.1. Classification (NCBI taxonomy): domain Eukaryota; kingdom Fungi; phylum Ascomycota; class Sordariomycetes; order Glomerellales; family Glomerellaceae; genus Colletotrichum; species Colletotrichum shisoi. The sequence goes on along the minus strand of PUHP01000869.1, from coordinate 16,548 downwards.
CTTCCCAAACGCCATCGCTCCAGTTGTCTACATTCCACATAAAGTCCCAAGCATTCCGGAAACCACTCGGGCGTTCAAATCTCGACATCTCCTTCGTCGACGAGTGCCAAGTGGAACCCATTACCGTAAAACCCCTCGGCCGGGGACTTGCCGGGCTTCATCTTCGCTCCGTGTTGAATGAGGTAAAGCCGGCAACGTAGGCTGCTTCTGATCAACTCCTCAAGGGTTCTCAGAAAAAGGCCCCTCGTGGGCCTTCTTCACCCCTCATTTGATACAGGGTGAGGTCTCCCCAGTCGGTGAAGCTCCAGGACGCGTCATATTCGAACGCGACATGCCATGGTTCCGTTGTTGGCAAATCAAAGTCGAGTTCGTAGGGAGGCCGAATGGTCGACGGGTCCGAAAATCCAGGGTCTGGAACTTGCCTGCAGATGAGGTCTTCCCGATTGAGACCGAAGGTGATGTTTTCTTGGCCGTGTCGCAGCTTGACAGTATCCCGATAGGTTCGACCCTGGCCCTCGTATCGCCTTGCAAGTCGGCTGGTCGGTGGTGACAACGGCTCTCGATTCCTTGCAGGCCATCCATCCACATACCAAAGTCGGAGAAGTATGAGGAGGGATTATTTTCCTTCCAGGGCCGCTGAGAGGTTTGCGGAAACCCGGGAAGGGTTGGGAAGCCGCGGCTGCTGTCGTCCGTGTCTGGTCGTACCGCAAAGAAGTCACGAGTGCACTCCTGGGCGATCTGGGCCGGCTGGCCGGACTAATATCTCCCAGATGCATATACTGAGCTCTACTGGCAGCCCTGGGAAGGGATGGAATGTTTCGTTCATGGCGTGTAGATTCTCCGTGAATGATGGGTGTTGTGTGAGATGTAGTACGGGGGACCTGACGGAAAGATTGTAGGAAGAGAATGTAACCAAGCCTTTCGAGAGTTTTAGAGTCTGGTTTAAAGCAGGCGTCTTGGAGAACCGTGACGAATCAAGTTCCATCTTCGCTGCTCAGTACAAGAAAGACCAACCTTACACGGTGATAGTAAAGTGACCACCATGCATCTGAACCCTCTCCACGCAACAGGAGGACATCGACTAGCCATTAGGGGTCAACGCCCACAACATCAAAAAGTTTAGCAACAATTTTACAAGAAACGCCTTTTCTGATCCTCTGGATGCTCCATCAACGTCACAGCCGTGTCCACGTGTCAGTCGTACTGGGACAACGGTGAAGGACTTATGTAGTAGTTGCAATCCGTGTGGGATTTTGGCAGAGGACTGGGGGCAACAGTATATCAAATTTCATCGTGTCGGAACCAAAACCACGATCTCCGGAGACTCGGGATTGATCCGGCCCCGTGTCATAGTGTCACGTAACAAAACGACGCCGTTAGTTACGTAGGCAGCAACTAACGCCTTATATCTCGTAATACACCCCCTAGTTTTACACTATAGTATAGAACTAACTGACTAATGCTTTAAACCTTCTAATCGGGTACGTGTCGCTGAAGTCTAGGTGGTCAGGGCTACGGACCATAAGTGTTGAAAACGTCTAGGAGCGTTATAGGAATCAAACCCATGGTGCTTAAGAATTAGAAGCTTAAATCACTGCCTGGACCATTGTGGCACAACAGCAGTAGGACTGGGCTTATAACTGTCACGAGTTAGAGCACACAGTAAGGCATAGGAGAATATAGGAGAAAGATGCTTGATTCTAGAAATAAGGAAGGGAACGAAATGCTGCTAGATATATACATATAGGCACGTGAAGGAGCACGTGACAGGACTGATTCAGGGAGCTTCTGATGTACGAGGATATTCCTGTGACACATAGCCTACTTACTGGATCTAGCCACTGGCCGTATTCCTCTCCCATCTGTAACAGGGTGCGTGCAATAATAGTAGGATAGCATACTTGATAGAGTTTGTGTTGCAAACGTGAAATCACGGTTGCAGAGCATCAGCTGTGCCGGCTATGTCTTGTGTCTTGCCCCTTTGATTTTGCAGGCATCTGACTAGGGAATCCAACTACCCTAGTCAAGGCGAACCTTGACTTGTGTTACATGCCTACGGCAGGCTAAGGAACTATGCTTAAGGAGGTAAATGAACCTGCGATGCGCAAATTGGTTCAGTAATTTGTAAATAACAACGTGTAGAGTTAACTAGGTTCTAAATCGTTGCAAAAGTGGGACCATGGCTGTGTAGCTGCAACTACCATAGATGTGTCCTGTGAAAGGTTGCTTAGATTGTTGGAACAACCTTTGCTATGTCTAGAATCTTCACAGCTAGGTTCTGGAACACCCGAAGAAAAGGGACGACAAGTTGCGGCATCAAAATAAGCGGCTGCTGTGGCGATGAATCCTGAGCTTGATAGTTATGCACTCCTCGGGCGCACAGGAGAACGCAGCCTCCTTGAACATAAAGTGCTGGTGGCTGGCTCCCTGAAGAGTTTTGATTCCCTTGCGCTGTGGTTTCTGCTCTGCCTACATCGAGCCATGAACCCCTTCACCGGACTCACCCCGCAAGCCGAGCGTGATCTTTGGCTGCCGCAGATCAAGGAGCAACGGAGTTGACAACATGACTGTGAGTTCTGTATTACGCAGGAATGCCCGATCCTGCCCCCACTCGTGGCCTTTGGTGCCGGCTTTCCTCCCAGCGTATGAAACCTACTTCACGATATTACATGTAAACGTTGTGGAGGAGCGGAAACCTCGTCGATGCTTTAGAAACTGACGCCACTCGCCAAGAAGACGGTCAACTCGGCAAACGTCGAAAACACACTGGATGCCCCCACAGCGCGTAACTTCCAACCCAGCCGATTCTGCCCTCCCACCTGGCTCACTTGCTCGGCAACCCGGTCTTGGCGGCCTGGGTTTCAAGGCGAGCTCTGCAATCGCCCCCGATGGTCTCCAACGGAACCAGCATCCGCGCCCACTGTCTGACTTGGGTGGCCTCCATCTTCCTGCAATCGTTGTGGTTGTAGTGTCCGCCGTTTGGCATGACGAGGATCTCGAGTGCGTCGACGCGCGATCCCAAAGCCGCAAGGCTCTCTCGGTAGGAGCTGGACGGGTCTTGGTCTGTGATGTTGATTCCCATCTTGAGGAACCCTCGGACAAGGGAGCCGAGAGCGATTGCTTTGCAGTGGGAAGGGGGGAAACTCGACAATGACGATATGCCAGCCAGGGCAGCTTCGCGTCTACAATTCCATTTGCCCTGTGTCAACTCTTGGTAGATCGTCAGATAGGGCTGGAGTTTTGTGGATATCCATTTAGCCCGCGCCGCCGTCATACAATCTATAGTTGTCAAACGTGATCATGTCAACCCCACGGATGCCAGGCAGAGCTGAAAGGGATAGATATGGAAGGCAACTCACCAATCACAAAAAGCGGGATCAACGGTGCTGTCTCTTCTGCGAGCAGGCTCCAGCAAGACTTGTCTTCCCTATCCTCGGACACGGAAAGTTCGACGATCAGGCGGCCATCTTCGTCGACTTTGCATATCTCGATAAGGCGCGATTGCATTGCGCTGAACAACCGCAAATCGCCCAGTGCCCACGCGACGGAGAGCAGTTTGCTGCCGTCTCTGCCCGTTGCGTCGCTGTCCTTGCCCGCTTTGGCGCTCTGCAGCCAGGCCTGAACCCACGGGCGAGTGACGGAGATGGCGTCGTACTTGTCCAGGAGAACAACAAGAGCGTGCAGGGTGTCGAGATCCATCGTGCCGGGCACCTTGGCGAAATGCCCATGGATGATGTTGAGCATGAGTTGCATCGGCTCCGGCTCGTCGTCCGGGAGTCGGACTACCCAGTCGTCCTGGCCACCATCCCGGGGTCGAGACTCGGCGAAGCTGCCGAAGAGCATCTTCTTCATCGCCGGGGATGAACGGGCGAGGGTTCTGGAGCAGACCAGGTAGGTCGAGGGCTCTTCGGCATGATCGGCGCCGACGCAGAGACGCAAGTCACCGTACTCGTCCAAGACGTCTGTGGGCTCCGGATCGGGGGTCTCAAGACTTGCTTGCTTCGGGTCTGGCTCGTCGGCCGGGGGCGAATCTTGAGTCGCCTTGACGGCATCTTGGTCCTCCATGAGATTTTCCAATTAAAAAGACTGTATCTCACGCAGCTTCTTGGCCGATGGCTATGAGAAGGTGACATAAGAGTAATATAGTGAGAGGTGAGGAGGAAAGTGGAGAGCCGTGTATGGAATGATCAGGTTTGGGTTTGGATATGAGACTTTTGTCAACTGCGCCACTGTTGTGGCTGAAGTGAGAGCCACACGACTTAGAGATGAATGGAAACAATATGAGGGCGCAAGAAAGGGCGAGTGAGAGGTAGCAGCAACCAAGTGAAAGCAAGGCTAGGTGATGTGTAAGTGAAGCTTCACTGACGCAGAATGGTTCAGTTGCGGCCTTGCTATGAGCTGTAGGGGAGATGGGGCGAACTTGTTGCAGACAAACGATTTCTAGTCAGCACTAAAGTAATCAAAAAGAAAGAAACCTTTTTTTTCTTTGTTGCCGTTCTCCGTGACAAAGTTTTGTTGTATCAACTAGAAAAAAGTCTTATAGCGTGGTTCATATGTGTTGGGATTGTATAGTAGACCGACCGACCTTCTCAGAACATCTTTTGTAAATTTGATTTTGTGCTAAATTGCCTGGACGTATCGTAGAGTCTGAGTAAGAAAATCATGACGAAATCAATCTTACGACGGATGTTGAAATACTATGACGACAAACTCCATCTCAACCATGGCTCGGCCGTCGTTTGGTCATCATCATCATCATCATCATCATCAACCATCAACCATCAACCATCAACCACCATCGTCAACTTCCCGCCTGCTCCACCAACTGACCGATCACTTGTACGGCAACCCCGTCTTGGCGGCCTGCCTCTGCAGGCAGGGCTCGAGCATCGTCGCGAGGAGGGTTCTGCGCATCGAGGCGGCGTCCTCTGGGGGTGGGGGGGAGAAGCGTTAAGTTTTTCTTTCTTGGGGCGAATCTTATATGACACCTCTCAGATGGACCTTGGGAACACACGTACCTACGAGGCCCGGCGGGACGAGGTATTCCATGTCGCGGAGCTTGAACGAGTACGTCTCCCTGTCGTCGCCGGCGTACCCGAAGACGAGGTCGCCGTCGAGCCGGTCGGGGACCCTGTCGAAGCCGGCCGTGGGCGACGTCGAGCAGCAGCTCGAGTGGCTGCTGGCGGTCCTCGGGCAGGTCGACGGTCCAGCGGCGGTCGACGTGGGCGCCGCCGGGCGAGGGCCGCCGCCGCTCGGCGAAGCTGCCGTAGAGCATCTTGGCGAACACGGGCGAGGCCCTCGCGAGGGCCTTTGAGCAGACGAGGTAGGACCTGGGCTTCTCCTCGACCTCGTCGCCGACGTGGAGGAAGAGGTCGCCGTTGGGGTCCAGAACGTGGAGGTCCCGGACGTCGTCGTCGTCGTCGTCGTCTTCGTCGTCTTCGTCCAAGATCATCGCCATCGATCGTTCCGGTGGGGCTTGGATGTCCTGGGAAAGCCCCTTTATATTTAAATCGAAAGAGAGACCCGGCGGGCTGTGTCTATTCTTGTTTGCGTGCCTGATTTCGAATCCCTGTCCTGTCCTGGGAGTAGAGTGGAAGTAAGACGATGTAGGACGAAGCGTGTGTCTAGTTCCAGTTTCTCTTGAGTTGGTCGGGTCAAGCCATATTCATGTCCAGAGCGTGCAAGACATGCCCGTTATGGCAAACCCGACACCAAGAGACATAATGGGCACCAAAAAGATCAAGAACAAGAACGAATGCGGACCAAGTCACGGCCGCATGATATATGTATGCACGCGCGCCCTAAGCTGCGTCAGCCGGGCGGCGGCCCCCGAGGCACCCGAGACCCCCGCGATCCGGGCCCCGAAAACCTGCCACTCTCGGCTCTCCAGTGTTCGTTCCACCGTCCAATCCGTCCAGTGGCCGCTTGCATGTCGGAATGCTCCTTAACGCTCCCCTCCCCATGTCTGCTACGGCATCCCACCTCCGTGGGGGGGCGGCGCGGGACGCACGCTTTTTGTGCCGCGGGCCGCAACCGGGGACACCGTGGCCATGAACTCGCCGGGAGACTGTTACTATAAGCGGCCTGCATGCACCGAACTTCTCAAGATGTAATTGGACAGAACAGCTGGACTCTCGCCAACGCAGTTGATCAGTAACGACAAACAGGGCTGTGAGCACAGTGACTTACACCACGGCACGGCGCTGCTCATAGAGTCCATGTTCGTCCACAACGCCGTTGCTTGGTTTGAAAAAGCGCCAAAGACGGGGAAGCACCGTACTGATCTCACCTCTGTGTAAGTTTCTTGGGAAGATGGCTTATGTTTAAATCACGTCGTCCTCGGCGCTGGTGACTCGGTTCTCTTCTCCCGCCCGGCGCCATGCTGTGTTTAATAAGCAGAGAGCGCCGCCTCTCCCCCCTTGCATTGAATCTCAGTAGCTACATCAAACAAACACACATCATCTTACCTCATCTCATCTCATCTCATCTACATCGCAGCCGCATCCGCTTCTCATCCATCTCTCTCTCTCTCTCTCTCTCACACACACACACACACACACACACACGCTCAAAGCCTCACATCACCATTCCACCGTGAGCCAACCTCTACATCCATCCTCCTCGGTGAAATGCAATCCTCACAATGAACGAGCCTCAAGCCTCCTCCCCCGGCCAACGGTCGCCTGACACCTCGGACGATGCCCCCTCAAAGTCGCTCTCATCACACCCACCAGAAGCATCATCGCCGCCGGACACCCGCACCTCGCCAGACTCACCCAGCACCAGAGCCATCATCGCCCTCATCCCAGACGCATCCTACAACACCCTCGCCCAACTCCGCCCCATCACACCCCGCCGGCTGCCGCGCACCACCCGACGCCTCCTCCTCCTCCTCCTCCTCCTCCTCCTCTTCCTCCCAGGGGCGCCACCCACCCCCCGGCGCCTCTCCGACGCCCTGCGCGCCTTCTCGACGCACCTAGACGGCAGACGCGCGCGCGGGTTCGGCGTCGTCGTGTTCGCCATCCTCGCCAACCACGTGCGGCGGATGGTGCTGCCCGCGCTCGGCGTCGGCGGCTTCGGCGCGCCCGTCGCGACGCTGAAGCTCGCGGCGGGGAGCCCCGCCATCTTCCTGGAGGAGGAGAAGATGCGCGCGGGCGTCCTCGGGAGGAACGCCGGGTGGGAGGGCGTCTGGAAGGTCGCCGGGGACGCGGTGGGCGGGTACGTCATCGAGCGTGTCGCGGACGGCGGAGGGACGGGGACGAGGGGCCGGGGGACGGACAGGGACATGGTCGTGAGTACGGTCGTCTTTCTCGTCTGGGCCCTCGGGTGCGCAGAGTACGCGCACGCGAGGGCGGCGCACGCCGCGGCCGTCGGCATCGCGCACGTCAAGCTTCTCCTCGGCGGCCCGGCCCATCGACGGGCGCTGCGGGGAATCCTCTTCCCGCCCTCCACCGCGGGGGTGCTGGCGGTCCTCGGATCGCACCTGGAGCTGGCCTGCTACGTCGCGTACGGGCTTCTGCCGCTGCTGTCCCTCGCGGCCGGGCTCGTCCTCGGGCGGGACCCCAGGCGCGGCAGGCCCGGGTTGGCGGTGCTGATGGCGGGCTGGGCCTGGGGCACGGGGTACGTGGCGCGGTACTCGAATAAGTACTACATCGGGCTGGAGATGAGCGGGCTCCTGCTCGTGGGGTGGTGGACTCTGGCGGCGACGGCGCTGTTTGGGTGGAGGGCTCTGAGGGCGCGGATCAGAGCGGCGGCGTTGGGTGAAGATGGTCCCGGTTGATGGCATGCGGGCTGGCTATGTGGTGTGTGTGTGGTGTGTGGTTCATGCTGATGCGAGCGAAGGATCGATCCCTAGTCTATCTTGAGGAGTTTTGTTTGTGTCTGCATAGGCCGAAACCCGCCTCACACGCTCACTCACTTCTCTTGAAGTCATATCAGCAGATCGCCACCGTCTGCCATGTGCGCCTATACCCATCATCTCATCCAGCTCACATCTGCATACAAGACATCTCTCATGCAGCCTCTGACACGGACCATCACTGTCGCTCTCTCTTGTCTTCATCGTAGTTTATGAAAACATCAAGACCGGAAAAACGGACGGGAGGTGTGTGTGAATCCTGTCGATGAGTTGGACCCCAGCTGCCTAAGTCCTCATCTTGAATCCTTCTCCATCCCTCATGCAGTCAGTGCTCCCAACGACGCCGAGCATGGATTCTTTCTTTTCGGCATGTTCCCACGGATACACAGCTGGGATTCGTCCGCTCGGTCTCTAGACCAATCTACGCATCGATCCATGACGTGTTATTGAATCCTCGACGACCACGTCAGCGCTAAATCGTCAGCGCTAAATCGTCACCACTGAGCGGAGCGCCAGGAGCGACACACATTTCACATCCCGAGTGAAAGACGCTTTCTCTGGAATCATCCTACGCAACACAGATCAACTTCCGGTCAATCAGACTGACGACCTCTGTCGATGGCCACGTGATTTATTAAACACTTTGTCGGCCCCTCATTTCGTCCCATCATCGACGCGGTCTGGTCTACTGCCCCTTTTAAGTTGCCGCACTCATCCGTGCCCTCATCCGCGCTTTTTGAGCCTCTCACTCAGGCACACTCAGTCACACTCACTTTCACTCAGTCACACTCAGTCATATTTACTTTCACTCACTTTCACAAACCTCTCACTCATCCTCAACCTCATCCTCATCCTCATCCTCAGCCTCATCCTCATCCTCAGCCTCAGCCTCATCCTCACCCTCAACTCCTCATCACCCTCAACTCCTCATCATCAACCCCCTGGAACATCAGAGCAGACATCACCATGGGCCCCCTCTACACCGTCCTCGTCCTCCTCCCGGCCCTCTGGATAGCCTCCCACCTCCGGTCTCTCTACAACAACTACCGCGCCGCCCTCATCACAGGCCTCCCCATCATCGTATGCCCCTTTGACCCGGAGAGCGTAAGTCCTAACCACCGGCCCCGTCCCCCGTCCCCCGTCCCCCTTCCCCCGTTCCCAATCCTCCTCAAAGGACAATCCCTAACGCCGACAAACCACCCAGTTCTTCATCGCCGTCCTCTCCGTCCCCGCCCGGCCCCTCCTCAAGCGCGTCCTCCCGGCCCGCGCCTTCGCCGCCGTCGAGCTCACCATCTTCGGCTGGGAGTTCCGCGACAAGGCCGCCGTGCACGCCCGCGTCGGCCCGGCCTTCGTCGTCGTCACGACGGGGCTGAACCAGCTCGTGTGCGCCGACCCGGCCATGGCCCACGCCATCCTCGCCCGGCGCCGCGACTTTTTGCAGCCGGCCATCACCATCAAGATCATGGGTTTTCTGGGCATGAACATCCTGACGGTGAGTGTTGCCGTTGGGATCTTGTGAGACGTGTTGTCGTTGTTGTTGTTGTTGTTGTTGCTGTTGCTGTTCAAGCTGTTCTCCTCCTTGCTGTTCTCGTGACTGCTCTTCTTCTTCCTCCCATTATACAGAATCCAAGCTCACGACAACAACCCCCAGTCCAACGGCTAGTCCTGGTCCCGCCAACGCCGCATCGTCGCCCCGGCCCTCAACGAGCGCATCAGCCCGGACGTCTGGAGGGAGGCGGCAGAACAGGCGACCTTCCTCGCCGACCTCTTGCTGTCCCCGCCCTCCTCCTCCTCCTCCTCCTCCTCCGGCGACCCGTCACCCCCGCACACGCCCGGCACCTCCGACACCGTCCCCGGCCTCCGCTCCGTCGCCATCAACGTCCTCACCCGCATCGCCTACGGCCACCGCAAGCCCTCCTTCGCCCTCCTCTCCCTCCCGCGCGACCCGCTCGCGCCCATGTCCTACGTCGACGCCATCTCCCTCGCTACCCAGCTCCTCGCCTTCTCCGCCTTCGTCCCCGTCTGGCTCCTCCGCCTGCCCGTCATGCCGCGCCTGCTGCGCACCCTCGGCGCCGCCCTCGCGAGGTTGCCCGCGCTGACGGCGGACTTGCTCGACCAGGAGCGCCGGCGGGCCGCGGAGCAGCAGGAAAAGCAGCAGCAGCAGCAAAAGCAGGATACGACGACCGCGGGGGGGAGCCAAGCGCCGGACACCATCATGAGCATGCTCGTCCGCCTCTCGGACCAGGAGAGGAAGAGCCAGGCCGCCACCGCCACCGCCGCTGCCAACGACGACAACGACGCAGCGGCCGTCTCGGGGGACAAAGGGACCGCAGCCGCAGCGACCACGGCGAACAAGACGTACCTCACCGAGGACGAGATCGCGGGCAACCTCTTCATCTTCACGGCCGCCGGCTTCGACACGACGGCCAACACGCTCGCCTACGCCGTCACCCTCCTCGCCGCCTACCCGGGATGGCAGGCCTGGATCCGCGCCGAGATCGACGCCGTCCTGGGTCCGCCGGGGCCCCGAGATGACGACGACGACGACGACGACGACGACGGAAAACAAGAGTTGCCGGACTACGCGACGGCATTCCCGAAACTGACGCGGTGTCTCGCCGTCATGGTAAGCCTCTCTCTCGATTTCCCTTCGATCCCAGCCAAAACCCCCCCCCCACCCCTCCCTCTCCCCCCTTCAAGCAAGATATACTAAAGACACCGCGCCCGAAATAACAGTATGAGACCCTACGTCTCTTTCCGCCCCTGGTTCATCTCATGCGCTCCAACGAGACAACCCAAACAATGTCCTACCCTTCCACCACCGCCTCATCGTCGTCATCATCATCATCATCATCATCATCACCGTCATCATCACCATCATCCTTCACCCTCCGCGCCCCCTGCGCCGTCTACATCAACACCGTCGCCCTGCACACCTCCCCGTCGACCTGGGGCCCCGACGCCCTCACATTCAACCCAGCCCGCTGGCTCCAGCCCCCCTCCGTCTCAGGAGACGACGACGGCGAGGCACCACCGCAGCAACAGCAACAGCAACAGCGCCTCATGACCCCGCCGCCCGGCACCTTTCTCCCCTGGTCCGGCGGTCCCCGCATGTGTCCCGGCCAGAAAATGTCCCAGGTCGAGTTCGTCACCGTCATCGCCACGCTCTTCCGCCTGTGCGCCGCCGAACCCGTCCCGAGGGAGGGGGAGAGCATGCCGCAGGCGAGGCAGCGGCTGCTGGACCTGACGCAGGACAGCCAGCCCACCCTGACGCTGCAGATGAAGCGCCCTCAGGACGTGCGTCTGAGATGGACAAAGAGATAAGATTAATCGGGGTTGATTGGTGTATAAGCACCAAGCAACGTTATTGAGCAACAAGTCTATCGAGCAACGCCAGCGAGTAAAGGATATCCAGAGTTCTATTAGTTATGGTCCATGCAATACTTCTCGAGTCGTCAATTCAGTAAACCCTCTTATAGCCACGCTACCCAGCGAGTCCCAAACCACTGTTGACGCCGTCCCACTCAGTCATTACGCGTGCCTAGCCAGTAGTTTATGTCCATCTGGCGTCATCCTTCTCTGCCTCATATTGAATATCCTGTATTTTGTTTTTTTGGCTTTCTATCGAATAGAGTCCATCCAGCCTGCCCGAGGGCATGACGGCTTCGCTCGTCAAACTCACTGTTGCTGGCCCATGACCGAGTCCATTGATAGTGCCGCAGAGAATAAGCAGTTCTCAAGGCTACCTTCTCGCGCAGCGTTTGGTTCGCCGCAGCAATTTCGACGACGACGACGTCGCCGATCTAGTAAACGCCCCGTAACCACGATAGTGTGAAGATTGTCAAAACGACTGCCGGCCTCTTCAGCCAGCACGATTCCGCAGACTGCTCGCCTTACCGAATCCCGGAAGCCACTTGCGCTTCTGTTGTGACGGACCGCCACCACTGCCTGTGTTGGCCTTTGAAGTCGTGTCCGGGGAAGTAGGCGTCCCGTTCGTCACTGGCGTTTGCGAAGCGTGCGTTGTTGTTGCTGCCATGGGTGTTGTGGTCACAGCGTGAACCCTATTGTTGAGAGGCGCTCCCTCATCAGAGCTGCCGGACCGGGCAGGTCGTGGATTCCGCATTATGGGAGGTGGTGTCGCGCTGGCCCGATCCTCATCAACGACATGGGACCGTTGAACCCACGATGGGACACCCATGGAACCCGCGGTCGCTGCCGCTGACGGAGGTGGCGCTGCCGCCGGACTCGCCGGAGACGCGAGTTCCACCTGAGTTGTTGTCGTTCCGCCGCCGACGGACCGCCTGAAAAAGTTTAGACGATGTCCACGAGACGCCGATGTAGTCGAGGGCGGGTAGTGGCTGTCCTTGGATCGGGTCCCGGAAAGTCTTAATTCTGGACAGTGAGTTGTCGTGTTGGCGACCGACTCGGCCAGCTGAACCGTTTGCGCGTCGACGCTATTGCGCCGTGACCCGCTCCGGGAGAGCGACTTTTGCAGTTTTCCGTTGACCGGGGGGTGCTTCGAGGACGTCGGCCCCGTCTTTGCGCCGAGGCTCGACCTCCGGTTAGGCGGTGGAGGCTGCTGGGCTCCGTCGGGGAAGAGAGTTTCTTGTGCCGACATGAGGTCTTGCGCGTGATTGCTGTGGTGTGGCACAAGGCCCGGGGTGTCAAAGGCACCTCCGGCAGAACCAAAGATAGCGTGTGTATTCCATCCTCCGGTGGACGTCGGGAAGCTGAAGAGGTCCGGAGACGCGCTCCTGTTTTGCTCCTTGTACCTCGGGTCTTTGCCCTGCTGCAGCCAAATGTCGAGGCTGGAGTCCAGCGAGTGAACAGAGTCTCCGTCCGAGTCCCAGTCGACATCCCGGTGACTGGAGATTGTGATTTCGCCTGCTGATCTAGGGCGAGGGATCGATGGCTGGCTCGGGTCTGGGGGAGTTGGGCCGGGCGGTTCTTTGCGGTCCACAAATGCAGGGGCCGGAGGCTGCTGAGACACCGACGCGCCTCCCTGGTGCTCCCCCTCGTCGCCCTTGGAGGTGCCGTCGGAAACGGACCGGTAGCTGCGCTGATCCGATATGCCTCCTCGTTGCTTAGAGAGGGTATCGTTGGACGCCTTGCACCTGCGAAGTGTTGATGTGGAAATGGTATCGGGCGTAGGAGGCAAGACTTGCTCGCCGGATCGTCGGGGCGGCGCGTCCGTCGTCACTTTGCGCAAAGAAACCCGCCTCGCCTGTTTGACATGCACATGCGCGTGCGGTTGTCCTCTACCCGCCGACGGAGACTGGCCTTGGGCCAGTATATTGCCCAAATAAGCAGGGTCGAGCCTCGCCAGCGCCTGCAGGTGAGAAGTGTGGTCGATGATGTCGTTGATGGACTGAAACTGGCCTGGGCCAGGCGCACGGCCAACCGAGTTGGACCTGGTGGTTCGACTCGACCTCCTCGACGTTGTGGTGGGTGGTGGCCTTGAAACTCCAGACTGATGATTGTCGTACGACGGGTTGCGAGGCCGAGAAGGGGGCGCGGCGCCATCCACCGAGTTCGGCTCGTCGGCGTCGGCGTCGGCGTCGGCGATGACTGTCCGGTCTTGGTCGCCCCTCTCGCCATAGACGCTCGCAAAGGAACTCTCGCTGAGGACGCTAAGGCTCGGGCTCGTCATGGTGTTGACACGGCGGGCGTCGGCATCTTCGGTGGCCTCGGTCGCGAGCCTTGGCAAGCTGAGAAGGCTACCGCGCGAACTTAGGTAGACCTTGCGCAGGTTCTCCGTGTTCTCGGTGCGGTCCGATATGAAGCTCGGCATACGGTTGAGGGTCTTGGCATCTTGCTCGAGCCTAGCTATGTTCGCTTCTCTGGGCCTCGGCGTCGGGCCGTTGAGGCGAGACTCGAGCTCTTCGAGAGCCAGAACGCCGGCCGCATCGATCTGCCGCACCATCTCCCGTTCCTTCAAGAGGGTCGCAACCTGGGCCTCGAGCGTCACTATCATCTGAACTGCCTCCTGCACGGCCTTGTCTCGCCTCTCCAGCTCGTCCAACAAGCTGTCGTTCACTTCGTCCATCTGCGCCTTGTCGGCCTCGAGGGCGTCGATGCGCTCCTCGAGAGCGTTCTGTCGTTCGCGTCGGTGGAAGAGCTCGAGCTTCAGGTCAAAGTTCTGTTTGTGCAGCGTGGAAACGGTCTGTCGAGGACGATGTCAGCAAGGGAGTTGGAGGGACAAAACAGCCATGGGATACGCGAAACTACTACTCACGGCCTCCATCTCCTTGGCACCCAATCCCGTCTTCTTTGCGGCTTCTGCACTGCCGCCACTCGACCCCGGCCGGCGCCCGTCCAAAGAGTCGCCCTTGGCAGGGGAGCTCTGTGCATGTCGTGCAGGAAGATCCATGGAAGCGCTCATTTCTTGGGCAGCCCGCGCCGCGGCCAGTCTCTCGGCCTCCTCCCTCCTCTTCTGCAGCTTGTCTTGCAGGTAGCTGGATGCCGCCGTGGCCTGTCGTCCGCCGGAATCAGAGGCCCTGTCCCTCGACAGGGCGGAACCTGGGCGGGAGGCCACGGTGGAGGGCGCGCAAGAGCTGTGGTGGAATCTATGAGGGGGGTGAGCGCTGGAGGGCCGCGTAGAAGTGACAAAGTGCGAGGTCGAGCTGTTTGCGCTTCGGGGGGTGGCCCGGGTTGCATTGGTACTTGTACTAGATCTCGATGAAGGGCGAGGATAGACGGGGGAGGCATGGGACCTCTCGCGGTCGCGCGACTGTGTCCGAACAAGATCGGAGTCCATCTTTGTCTTTGTCGGGCGTCAAAGAAACAAACAACGAGCGGTGCGCAAATTCAACAGACCCAGGGCAATTGGCCTGCCCCTGAACTTTGTGTTACCAAAGGACCCGAACCTTTTCGGGCCCTGGAGTCAAAGAAGATCAAGGCCGGCAGTAAAATTGAGGTGGCCAGAGAAAGAGAGATAGCGAGCGATAGAGAGAAAGAGAGAGAGAGAGAGAGAGAGAGAGAGAGAGAGAGAGAGAGAGAGAGAGAGATGCCGAATTGGGCAACGGCAAGCTGGCAGCAGACGGGGTGATGCTTGGCGAGGGGCGCAGGATTACCCGACGGCAGTTTGCATTCGGGCCAGGGCAAAGCTGAGGAGGGTACAACGGGCTCGAAAAAAGGAGGGAAATGGATAGGCTTAGGTAGGACGAAATCCCTGGATGGTACTATTTGGTCGTGGGCGGTGATGATGGATGGGGATTGCGCTTTGATGGTATATCGAAAGCTGCTATTGCGCAGGAACAGACAGGAACAGGAACAGGCCTGAACCTGGTTGTGCTACAGCGTTGGAGCGAGGCGACGCTACGGAGGGCGGGCGGCAAGTGGTGAGCCTGGGTGTGGGCAAGGCGTACCGATGAAAAGCGTGAACCTTGGTGTCTAGCTTTTCTTGAAGTGTGGCTCTCCAGACCGTCTAGACACACGATGGTTGCGTTGGGTCGGAAGTGCTCGCCATGGACCGATGGATGGATGGATGGATGGATGGATGGATGGGAGAGCAGCGAAAGATGTCGGAGAGGACGACGACGTCGTTGGATCGGCAGTCGGTTGGGTATATTGATATTGGTACAGCGGTTTGGGCTGGGTGCGCGTCGTTGTTGGTAGCCCACCCAGCTTGGCAGCCAGCCCGGCACGGGGGTTTCCGTCGCGATGGCGCAGGAATGTCTCAAGCGACAGCGGGTGGTGATGCTGGAATGTCTCGAGCTGTGGCACAAGCGGAAGCGAAGACGCAGCAGGGCGAGCTGACGGAAGTGGCTGGGACTGCAGGGGGTTGACGGAAAAGTATACTTGGATATTGTATTGTACAGAGTATGGTCCGGTGTATCTTGGAATGGAAGCGATAGATGACGATGGTGTCGCGTGGGTGTTTGTCACCGTCAACGTGGTCGTCGTAGTCGTCGTAGTCGTTGTGGTCGGCCAGCGATGATTCGGTATCGTGAAGGCGAGGACGAGGTCAAAGACGAAGACGACGAGGAGGAAGAAGGTCGGCGACTGAGGCAAGAAGAACCCTCGCTGTGCTCTTTCTGCGATTCTCCTGTCGCTCTGCCTCTCTCTGTCAATACCCAGATGTCGCTACCCTGGAACCTGAAGAATTAAACAATTACACGGCGACTGGTCGACAGGGGGCTACCGCGAGGATCGACCAATTGAAGCGTCGAGCAGCGAACAGAGCGACGGATTGCGCCCGATGGTCGAGATGACGGACGGACTGGGAGTTGGAATTGAAATCGGAGCTCTGGCGGCGACTCGTGGAAGGAAAGAGATAAACAGGGAGGTGCCGACGACGGAAACCGTACATTTCTCTCTAGTCCCCCGGTCGGCGGTGGTCGGTGGTCGGTGGTCGCCAGTCGGAAGGGAGGAAGGACGCAAGTCGGGGACGAGGAGGGTGGTGGTGGTGGTGGTGGTGGTGGTGGCTGCAGGGGGGGAGTAACGACCTGCAGATCCCACCTGTTGGTTGGTGAAGCACCTAACTCCAAGAGACTACGGCTAATTAGAGTTGACTACAGACTCCTTTGAGGGTATTTGCTAGGTTATATAGGCAAAGTTAGGCTTTAGGCATGCCTTAGTAGGCGTTAAGGAGCTAAAGCCTAAAGAAATTGTTAGTTTAATATAAGGTAGGAAGTACCCTCTAGATAACATTAAGGTAGGAGATTATTAACTTAAGGATCTTAGTCTTT
>PUHP01000868.1:5401-18274 GCA_006783085.1 Colletotrichum shisoi | reverse complement strand
GGGGGGGCTCACGCAGGGCGCTTACAGATTCACCAGCAGCTCTGAGGCGTCGAGACGTGCGTCGCTGATGCCTCTCCTCTCCATTTGAAAGGGGCTGTCGCGTCGCACCCGGTCAAGACTCGGATGCAGCCAAGGATGGCGACGGCCAGTCGCCGTGGCGCTGCGTCATCTAGGTGCGTTTATCCCACACCTTCTCGGCGAGGTCCAGACCGCTCATCTCCAATGGTGGGAACGGATCAGGTGCAGCGGCCCGTCGCTCTTGCCACTATGCATTAACGTCGGGTTGCTCGGATCGAGAAGAACTAGGTTGAGAATGTGCTGGATCGGAGAAGAAGTGCTGCAGCAGGGACGGGCGATCCGAATGATTGTGATTTGTTCTGGCTCGACCTCCGCAAGTCTCATGTTCCGGTTTGGCAAAAGCGCAAAAGGTGAGGAGAGGACCGAATATCTCCTGAAGCTGACGACGTACACCACGACGGCGTGGGTATGGCCAGTCTATGTTGAGCCATCGTCACACTCATCGCCGCCGAACCGGGTCAGAAACTACGAAGTCGAGGTTCCTCCGTTTCACGCATCCTACAAGTTCGATGACGGAAACATCTCGCTCTAGATACCTTGTATGTGTCTGGGTAAGATAAGTGGCCAAGTCTCCAAGGGACAACATCGAGGACTCTGTTCACCATGATGTCAGCAATTCTGAGCCCATCAAGCATCCGCTTCTCCAGTAGTGCCCGGGAGACCGTCGGCATCGAGTGGCCCCTCGTTCAGATGCCGCTTCAGAGATCATGCGCAAAACATCGCGGGAGTTTCCGCCGGAGGCTCTGTCAGAGCAAGATTCATGTGGCTTGAAAGACATCCTGATTGCCCTTCCCCGATCGAACAGCTGGGGTCTCAGCAGCAAGCCGAGGTGAGAAGCATGGGGAGCAATCTCTGCCAGGCCCTCATGCGGGACATGAAACCACATGCACGCTCGGCCGTGGGCAGCCCAAACGTCGGGACGGGAACACCACGCATGCTCACGTCGGGGAGAGGGGTCCTGGAGGATCCTTTGGCACAGATCTTTTCATATGCATCATATGCATTAGATTCTTTCTATTTGATAATATGTTTACAAAAGTCATCCGAAATGAACATGTCTTTCCCCTTGATGCGCCCATGGTGCCTTGTAACTCCGACGCCTCATAATCATGCCAACTGGCTCACTGCTCGACAGGCTCGACGGCCGCCTTGGCAGTACCATCCTCTTCCTCAACCTTGAGGAGTCTGTTGGCCTTCTTCTTCTTCTTACGGTCCTTACGGCCGGTAGGGGGAGTGATCTGAGGGGGCGGGACCGGCACTGGCATAGGAGCCGCAGGCACGTTGGGAGCAGGCGCAGGAACCGGGGCGGGTGCCACTGCGGGAGGAGCGCCAACGGCCGGCGCCGGCTGAGGTACCGGGGCGGGTATGGGAGCGCCGACTGCTGGGACAGCAGGGGGGACGGGGGCAGCCGCGGGAGGCGCCGGGGAAGCAGCGGGAGGCGCAGGGGAAGCAGCGGGAGGCGCAGGCTGATCAGCAGGGGGAGCCGGAGCGGCCGCAGGAGGAGCAGGAGCGGCGATAGGGATCCCGTTAGGGTTGGCGGGAACGGTGGCAGCGGCCGGTACAGAGTAGGCGGCGATGCCTTGGTCCAGCACAGACTCGAGCTGAAGTCTGCCCTCAGCCGCGATTCTCTGGCCGACTCTGGGGACTTTCTCCTCCAGCGCAGCAGTCAATGCCATGCTAGAGATTTTCTGTCTCTGAAGCGACTCCAAGGCGACGCCGCTGACACCGAGGTTGTCGAGGATGGGTTTGCGGGAGACCAGGTCCCCCACTGTGGTGGTCGTCTGATCGATGAGGGCGTCTGTGGTCCGGCGGAGCCTCGCAGCTCTGAAAGCGCTGAGTTCGTCGACGGCCTGGACCTGGACCGTGGCCTGGTCCGTAGCGACCTGGGCTTGTTGGGAGAAAATGAGGAGGTTGTTTGCTGTGACGGGACCACCGTCCAGGGACAGGATTGCGGCATCGACGTTGGCGAGTGACTCGGACACGGGAGCCAGCGCCCTCTCGATTGTGTCGAGGTCACCAATGGCCCTCTCGTCGATCTGGATGACCCTAAGGGGCTGGAGGGGCACAGCGGCGACCATGGCCGCCTGGCCGAAGAGAGCAAGGACCAAGTGCAGGGAATACATTCTGATGAAAAGATGAGCAGACGAAGGGCTCTTGAACGTTCTGAGTGAAGGATGTTGTAGCTTTGGGAGTAACCAAGCCGATGTCCTTGAGTTTCCTTGTCTGATGCTCCAAAAGATTATTTTTCGTCGAGGGGAGAGATGTCATAGGTTTATAAGCTTTGGTCGACTTATCCATGGGCACCCAAGCTTGGAATCGTGATCACGACCAATGTGGGTGGAGTGAATGCGGCGTCGTTAGCTCCAGTCTGCAACTCAAGCGTAAGACCGTGAAACACATCTCTACAGAGCAGCATGATGATAGTCTTCCAGCTCGCAGCGGCAAGTTAGCGGCCTGTCTATTCCAGTCGTCCTAGAACGAGCCTCGCAACTCTGGTCATTGCGTCCCCGACGCAAGAATTCTGAAAGAACAAGCCAGCAGGGTCTGTGCTGGCATGTGTGTCCTTGAATCTCGGCCGGGAGGCTATGGGGCTCTGGTAGGCAGAGTCTGCCCACCTTTGACAGCTTGACAGCAACGCGTAGTTCAAATGCGGTGAAACAATGGCAGCAAATGGAATAGACTTCTGTATCCGGGGAACCCCTGACCCGTGCGGGCAGCCCTGTTCAAGAAGGGAAGGGAAGGTCCCGACGCAACAAGGACAAGGTCTCGGCGACATGATGACAGATTAGCTGCAGGAGCCATGAAACTGGTGGTCCCGCCTTCGTGGTTACAGACGAAATGCCGAGGATCAGGAGCTATGTTCGGGGAGGCTCCCATGAACAGCTCCCGGACGCAGCCGTCATTTGCCAGCGCCCATCGGATGAACGGTGACCTGCAGTGTGCTTGGGCAGTCGGGGACGCAGGCCGGATACATGCTATGCTTGAACGCGTTTCGAGGACGCATGATATCTGGCAAGGCAGTAGGCATACCGGCGCTGTTGTTGCGAGGTGTATCCTATGAACGTCGACGTCGTGTAAGTGTCGTGTAAGTGGCAGTCTGCAGAAGCGGACGTTGCTGCGCCCCGATGCCCGCGGGCCGCCGCAGGGTCTCCGCTTGCTAAACCAACCCGGCGGACCGTGTGCCGTGCGTCCCTAGCACGCACAGCTTTCGAATACTGCAGCAGAGCGTCTCTGCAGGCCACCGCTATCTTGGTGAGGCTCTCCCGACCGTGAACTTCACTGCATAGGAACCTCCTGTAGCTGTGAGCAAAGGCGGTAAGGTGACCACTCCGACTTTTGACTGGATCGGTGATGGTGGCCTTGGCTTCTCGCCTCCTGGGGCTGTAGCTCCATCGTCGCCGAACGATGCGCAACGGCCTTCATGGAGAGGTCGGATCATCGGCGGTGCCCTTGTACAATGAACAAGTCGTGGGCGACAGCTGACGGTCGTTCAACGCCAGGCATCTGGGCCATCGTAGCTCCAGTCGATCCAGCTCGAAATAGACCCGTCATGTTGCATGGGTGAAAGCTTGAGGTTAAATGTGCGGCTGCATATAACCTTGGTGAGTCCCCTTTGCTGCCAACATGAATTACGAATTCCAGAAACACAATAGACAAAGACGAGTTCCTCGTGGCAAGAATCTGTGACGCCAAGAATGCATAAGCCTGCGAACCTACAGTTCGTGACCATTTCTTGATGGATACCGAGAAGCTCCCTCAACAGGCCACCCACTGGAGGCCAGGTGGGCCAGGTGAGCCGGGTGAGCCAGGCAGGGTTTGTCCGGTGATGAGTCAGGCCGAAGCGAATGCTCTCCGAATTACGTGGGAAGAGCCCCCACTACGAAGTATGTATCTCCGCACCGAATAAGCTCCGCGTTGCATCTTACAACAGGTGGCATGCGGGGCGAGTTGGGAAGCGTATACACTCCCCATTTGAACAATACTTGAGCACTCGCCGCCCCGCAACTGAAGACAACAGTCCAACCTGCCGGCTCAGTGTATAGCAAGCAAGCTCCCAGAGTATTGTTGTTGTTGCAAGGCCGAGACGATGCCTATCGAGATTCAGACTGTTGTCGAGGCCGATCTGCGGCGATGTGCCGAGATTGAGCATTTGGCGTTCGCCGAGAGCTCATCTAACAAGTTGCTGTTCCCCGGCCCTTTGCCTGAGGATTTCCTGGGGCTTCAAGCCAGTGATTTGGCCAAAAAGCTACGAGAGGATCCAAGCATGCGCATGTTCAAGGCAGTGGACACTGCGCTCTCGGGCGACGAAGCGATCATTGCGTGGAGCAAATTCAACGTGTATCCTGAAGGCATGCCGGTGCCAAAACCACGCGTCTGGGGCCCGGGCAGCAACGAGGAGGCGTGCAATCAGCTGTTTGGCGGCATGGACAGGATGCGTGAGCGTTTGATGGCAGGCAAGCCGTCCGTTTGTAAGTGTCAGAGACGGCAGGCGGGAGATTAGTTGACGAGCTGTTGACAACCATCACTAACACTGGATGCAGACCTCCACATCCTGGTGACGGACCCAAAGCACCAGCGGCGCGGGGCGGGATTGCAGCTGCTGACGCCCGTGATGCAAGAAGCTGTTCGGCTGGGTGTGCCCGTGTATCTGGAGTCATCGGAGCCCGGGCATCCTCTTTACACCAAGGCGAGGTTCAAGGATATCGAAGAGCATCGGGTCGACTTTAGCAAGTTTGGCGCATCGAGGCCTCACCTGTCGTGGGCCATGCTCTGGGAGCTGCCGAACCAACGATGCCCTTAAGCAGGGTTGGCGGGTCATCTGTCGCTGTCGTGTATTGTGTGCATGGTGTGTATCCTCTGCATATTCTGCATTATATGCGTCGAAGAAAGAATGTCACCAGCTCGGAGGAACGGGTGCCCGATGGTCATCTGATAATGGGTCACTTCGACCGGCGTTGAGGCCCGAACGGCGACTTTTGATAGGACATGTTGGACGGGAAAGTCGTATGCCGCCGCGGTTGATTAGAGGAAACACATGCTGTTTGTTGTTGGGCCAGCTGCATCGCCCCCGTCGTGCAGGGTCCTTCGTAGTGTATGCGTGTCTGCGTGCCTGGGAGTTTGGACTGACCGAATGGAGATGGATGGATGGTATCCGTAAAGAGCTGTGCCTATTCCGCCCTCCGCAGTGCCGGATGCACAGTCTCACAGTGACACAATGTTGCAGTGGCACTGTTTTGGGAGCTTCCCCGACGCAATGGAGCGGAAGGAGCCGATCAAGCGAAAGTAGACCCACAATTTGACGGCTGCCCGATAACGATTACACTTGCACCACCCACCCGTTGGCTGGGCACGCAGTGGCCGCCGAACGGCACCTGGCTTCAGGCAGGCACAAGGTGCCAGCCAGTACCTTACTTACACGGGCCCCACTGTCGGTGCTGGAAATGATGATGAATGGAGGGGCCCCCCGGACCTGTGACAGCTAAACTCCGAAGCAGAGCACCGACACATCCTGTCCCTCCCATCCATCCCATCCCGCCTTTGCCTGCTTCACTATTGCTCTACCTCGAATAGCTCACCACTCACGGATCGGCAACATGTCGTACGTCGCGCCCATCCACAAGCCAAGCAGCATACGGCAGGCCTTGAGCATACGCCTGTCGGAGGACGACGAGACCGAGAGCTTGCTGGTAGCGTAAGTTCGCCGCCCTCCCCACTGCCCTGCCCCTCCATTCATGGCCCAGACGCTTCGCAATGCCCTCATGCCTCCTCCACGATGCATTGGGCCCTGCTTTCTGACACCCTCCAAGGAGATCCAATAGACTCGAAGTATGGCGCGTCACGCCCACCGATATGTACATGCTCGGCTCGGCCGCAGTCTACGGCACCATCCTTTTCCTCCAGCGCCTGCGGCCCAAGGACACCAAGGCCGACCTGCTGTTTGTCGGTACCGATCGATTCCAGTACTTCACGGCGAGATGGGACCCCGCAACCCAGAGACTGCAAACCGGGCAGGTCATCGAGGATGCCGCCGAACCTCACATGCGCGACGCCCAGAGTCAGGATAGGTGCCTGGTAGACCCGACAGGCAAGTTCATGGCCATGCATCTGTGGGAGGGCGTCTTGAACGTCATGCGCCTGGGAACGCGCAAGGGAACCTTTACTCGCCTCGACAATTCATGGGAGCGGGTTCGCCTGTCGGAGCTTTTCGTCAAGGCCAGCACGTTCGTGCCCACCGAGACCGGCCACCCGACGGTTGCCTACTTATATCAGTCCCAGATCGAGAAGGAAGATGCACACCTCGCCATATACAGGCTCATGAGCGATGACAAGAACACAACCGTGTCAAGGTTCGATCCCAGTAGGGATCGGGAGTTCGAGCTGGAGATCAAGGACCCATATGCGCGCATCGTCATACCCGTGCCCATCGTGGAAGACGAGGTCAAGCGTTACCACAAGAGGGACACCACAGGGGCGAAAGCCCAGCTGGGCGGCTTGATTGTCGTCGGAGAGACGTTGTTGGTCTACGTCGACACTCTGACACGTACCGTCGTTGAGAGTGCGCTCAGCAGCCCTGCCATCTTCGTCGCGTGGGCCGCCTACGACGACACGAATTACTTCCTCTCTGACGACTATGGAAACCTTCATCTCCTGACGATTGAAACCGAGGGTGTCGTCGTCATAAAACTCTCCCTGAGAACATTAGGCGTGACCTCTCGCGCGTCCTGCTTGGTGCATATGGGAAATGGCTTGCTTTTCCTAGGCTCTCATTACGGCGATTCCCAGCTTCTCCAGATCAACATGGAGAGCCTGGAAACGAGGCTCGTCCAAACCATTCCCAGCATTGCCCCCATCCTCGACTTTTCCGTAATGGACCTGGGAAACGCCGGGGATAACCAGGTCGGCAATACTTTCTCCTCGGGCCAGGCCCGCATCGTCGCTGGCTGCGGCGTTCATCAAAACGGCAGTCTACGGAGCATTCGAAGCAGTGTAGGTCTCGAAGATATTGGCGTTTTCGAGGACTTGCAGGATGTCCGCGGGCTGTTCAGTCTCCGATCACGCGGCTCGCCCAAGGTTGACACTCTAGTTGTTTCCTTCATCACCGAGACCCGAATTTTCAGCTTTGACCCGGAAGGAGGCATCGAGGAGGTGTTTGAATTTCAAGGGCTTGCCTTGGACAGACCAACACTAATTGCGACAACTCTTCCCGACGGCCGCCTGTTGCAGGTCACATCCACCACCGTGACGCTTCTTGAATCTGAGAGGGGCATCACTTTGAACACCTGGGCAGTACCGGATGGTAAGGCTATCGTCAATGCGTCGGCCAATAATAAGTGGGTGCTATTGTCCATCAATGGCACGACCCTGGTGTCTCTAAACCTGTCGAACAATCTGTCGGCTCAAGAGCAAGTCTTGGGTCGCGACATTGGAGGTCATGAGGATCAGATCTCCTGCATCCACGCCGCTAATGATCTCGACGACGTTGGCGTGGTCGGATTTTGGGCGACTGGTTCGGTATCCATCATCGACCTCCGCACACTCAATGCCCTCCACGGGGAGACCATCAAGCAAACCGACGACAGCGTGTCTGTTCCGAGGGACCTGGCCCTAGTACAACTTCACCCGCAACACCTTCTGGGCCCTACACTCTTCGTAGCCATGGAAGATGGACAGGTGGTGTCGTTCAACGTTTCAAAGCAGGACTTCTCCTTGTCTAGCCGGAAGAGCGTCACACTCGGTAGCCAACAGGCCGGTCTGCACGTTCTTCCCCGGCCAGGCGGCGAGGGCATCAGCAATATCTTCGCCACCACCGAGCACTCCAGTCTCATCTACAGCTCAGAGGGGCGCATCATCTACTCGGCAGCCACCGCCGAGGACGTCACGTACATCGCGCCTTTCGACTCGGAGGCTTTCCCCGACGCCATCTTCCTTGCCACAGACCAAAATATCAGAATCGCCCATATCGACGCCGAAAGGAGAACCCACGTCAACCCATTGCCGCTGCGCGAGACAGTTCGCAGGGTGGCGTACTCGCCGGCATTGCGGGCTTTCGGCATCGGAACCATTCGCCGGGAACCTGTCAATAATGAAGAAGTAGTCACCAGCTCGTTCCGGCTTGTCGACGAGATCGTTCTTGGAGTTGTTGGAAACCCGTTCCACCTCGACGGTTCGACGTCAACGGAGATGGTTGAGAGCGTCATCAGAGCAGAACTGCCGGACAGTATGGGCCAGCCCGCTGAGAGATTCATCATTGGTACGAGCTACTTGGCCGATCCGGAGATTGACGAGAACAGCGACGTTAGAGGACGCATTCTCGTCCTCGGCGTGGATTCCGACAAGAACCCTTACCTGATTGTGAGCCACGAGCTGAAAGGCGCCTGCCGGAGCCTTGGTATCATGGGCGAGAAGCTTGTGGCCGGCCTGAGCAAGACGGTGGTGGTATATGAGTATGCCGAGGAATCGAGCACTTCAGGCGCACTCCGCAAGCTGGCCACATTCCGACCTTCGACGTTCCCTGTTGACATTGACGTCAACGGAAACATGATTGGTATCGCCGATTTGATGCAGTCAATGACTTTGGTTGAGTTCGTTCCAGCCCAAGATGGAAACAAGGCCAAGCTTGTGGAGCGAGCCCGCCACTTCCAGTACATCTGGGCCACCTCGGTGTGCCACCTAGAAGGGCACTCGTGGCTGGAAGCGGATGCTCAGGGCAACCTGATGGTGCTGCGGAGGAATCCCGACGCGCCGACAGAGCATGACCAGAAGCAGATGGAGGTAACGAGCGAGTTCCACCTTGGCGAACAAGTCAACAAAATCAGGCCACTCGACATCACGCCCAACGAGAACGACCCCATCGTACCTAAGGCGTTCCTTGCGACGGTAAGACGACTCCAACGTCCGATACTGCGTGCAAGTAAGAAAACTAACAGCTCATAGGTTGAGGGGTCGCTTTACGTATTTGCGGACATCAAGTCGGAATACCAAAGTCTCTTGCTACAATTCCAGGAGAGACTGGCAGATGTGGTCAAAACCCTGGGACAGGCAGGCGGCGACTCTACTTCGGGCCTGTCCTTCATGGCCTGGCGAGGCTTCAGAAATGCCAAACGGGCCGCGGACGGGCCATTCCGGTTCGTCGACGGCGAGTTGATTGAGCGCTTCTTGGACTTGGACGAGGCAAAACAAGAGGCCGTCGTTCAAGGTCTTGGTCCAACAGTCGAAAACATGCGGAACCTGGTCGAGGAGCTGAAGCGCATGCATTAAAGCATCATATGTACATGAAGGGATATTTCGAGAGAGGGGAGTTTAGCGGGAACGGGGCCAGCATTGGTGACGACCCCGACAGAGTAGATACTGTAATTCTGGGTATGAGGTTCGCAAAAGGCTAAAATTGACTTGTGGTAGAAGAACTACAGATGAGTCAATTGGGCCCTGCAACCCCGGTGCAGAAGTCAATGGATGATGGTCAAGTTGGAAATGCCAGAATTTGCCGCCGAGATGCGTTGCGTTAATGGGGGGCTTGTAGATATCCACAGTAACGCTGTCATCACTCGTGCCACTCCGGAAAGGGCCGGGTCCCAGCTGTCTCCACCAGCCAATCAAGGACCGCCAATTTCAGAAACGTTGTGCCTGAGGCCATTGGTCAGAAAGCTTTCCGGCAATCCCAATCCTCAAACCACGGGCATCACGAAAAAAGACGCTCTCCTAACCCCCCAAACGTCATCCCTCCCCCAATTGCATCTCGCAACTAGCAGCTTTCGCCGCAAACCGCCCCCTCTCCGCTCTTCCTCCTCCCCGGATATCACGAGATGGCGCCCCTCGCACACGCATCCCGCACCTGCCTGCGGCAGCTGGCGCGAAGCAGCCCTTCCGCGACGACGGCTGCGCGCGCCCTCAGCACCTCGGCCGCCCGGAACGACTCGACGGCCGCGAGCTACTCCAGCCCCTTCAAGGGCGCCCAGGCCGGCAACAAGATCCCCGACTTCAGCAAGTACATGAGCAAGGGTTCCGCCAGCAACAACCAGCTCTTCGGATACTTCATGGTCGGCACCATGGGCGCCATCACCGCTGCCGGTGCCAAGTCTACTGTCCAGGGTAGGGAAGCCCTTCCGTTGCCCCGAGAACCGGCATCCGAGAAGCGAAAGACGATGATGGAGGCATTGGGGAAGAGGACAGCTGTGTTGGGAATTGTAGGCTGACGGATTGTGCCACATTGCAGAGTTCCTCGTCAACATGTCCGCCTCGGCCGACGTTTTGGCCATGGCCAAGGTCGAGGTCGACCTCTCCACCATCCCCGAGGGCAAGAACGTGAGTGGCCTGAAAACAGTAGTCCCGAACGGCTTTGGCGCTGCGGAACGGCAATACTGACATCTGCCGACAACAGGTCATCATCAAGTGGAGAGGCAAGCCCGTCTTCATCCGCCACCGCACCCAGGCCGAGATCGACGAGGCCAACAAGGTCTCCGTTTCCTCCCTCCGTGACCCCCAGGCCGACGAGGACCGTGTCAAGACCCCCGAGTGGCTTATCATGCTGGGTACGTTTTGTTATTTTTATCTTTCTCGGTAACAATGTCAACAATGACCGATGTGTGTGCCGGGCTGTTGCGGGAGGTGGCGCGCCCCAGCCGATCAGCCACGGCCTCTTGGCATCTGCATTTTTGGACTTTGTCACTGCTGCGACGAGTCACCTGCTAACATGAGTTTCTCCTTAGGTGTCTGCACGCACTTGGGTTGTGTTCCCATCGGCGAGGCCGGCGACTTCGGCGGTTGGTTCTGCCCCTGCCACGGATCCCACTACGACATTTCCGGCCGCATCAGAAAAGGACCTGCTCCCCTCAACCTCGAGATCCCCGAATATGACTTCCCTGAGGATGGCAAGCTGGTCATTGGTTAAGCAGTATCTCTGTAAGAATATAAAGACGCAACGCGGGGGAAGGGAGAATAGTGAGGAATCGAGGATGGGGAGAGCAAGGCCCGAGTCCCCCTTCGAGGAGACGCTGGCGTTGATGGCAACAACAACAACGAACTACTAGAACACCTTTTTTTTTGCATTCTTTGCATCGGGAACGACGAGCCGTGGGTGTCGGTCTTGGGTCCCCCGTCCCAAAGAGAGAAAGAGGTCAATTTTCTTTTTGTTTTCTTAGACGTGTCCCCCCGGGCAATGATGCCAATGTACAAAAGTCACACGAGCGTCCAGGAACAATCAGTAGCCTCGCCACTTGCTAATACATCAGCCAACCGTCGGCCTGGGTTTGTGATCTTTGCGCGGCGAGTGACGATGGACTGATGACAGCATACAGACAAGCCCGGGATGGATGTTTCCGACAAGGCTTTTATTTTTGTGTTTATTTTGCGAGAATGGGGAGCGTACATGTGACGGCATCTGACGGTGCTCAAACGGAGGCGAACGGGCCTCGGTACCGGGCTTTTCGAACACCGACCAGGATCCGAGCTTGGATACGGAAGCCGCCAGAGGTCGAGGCTTTTTCGGCCAGCTCTTGTAGGCGAGGTCGTTATGTTCTTCAAGGCGCGGGACTTGACCGACGTGTTCGGGTCGATCAGACTGGGCCCCCGCGGCCATGCGACAGCAGGCTTCGACGCCCAGACGGGCACACGCGCCACGCTTTTGAATGCTCTCCGATCCCATGGACTTGTCGGCGCATTGCCTGACAGGTGTGACGCGTTGATGTTTGGGACGACGGTCTTAGTAGCATGGGCGGGCATGAAGCGGGACGACAGTGATGGGGAAACGGGGCACCGTCTTGATGGGGACCAATCGAGTGCTGGAGAAGACGTCCGAGAGGACGGATGAGGTTGGTGAGAGAGGAGACGGGCCGGAGGAGTGGAGGGAGAGGTATGTGGAGGAGGCTAGGGAGTTGAGAGGGATGTCAATCGCCCCGACGACAGTGAGGGCATTTGTCCTGTTGTGAGGTTCGTCTAGAGTGCGGAAACAGACAGACTCAACAGGTCTACAACATGGCTATTGCTGTAGATCCAGACACACATTCCGCCCTGCGGAAACAAGCAACAAGATGGGACGGCAGATATTTCAAAGCTCCGCCGCCTTGTCGCAGAGAGTATGGATACAGCACCTACACAGCAGAAGCACAAGTATCAAACAGCAACAGCAACAGCAACACCAAACACCAAAACGTCGACATGGCCAGTGGTGACGGCGGGGACCGGGGTCTGTTACCTCCCAGACCCTTGTCTTCCCCTACTCCACACGCAAAAAAAAAAAACGGAACCAAGCGAACCAATAAGATCCTCCAAGGGGGCGGCTGGGGGGGGCGCCGGCTCGGGGGATGGATGAGACGCTGTTCCGCGACAAGTGCCGTCTGATTTGCGTGATCCTCAAACTCTGCTGAACTTCAGTGTTCCCTTCCTTTGCGTCAGGGACAGGGGGCCGGAGAGCAATCACATCGCGGCTGATAATCTAAGTGATGAGGCTCCTTTTTTGAGTTTGATATTGGGCGGGCATGGTGGCTGTCAGTGCCGAGAAGAAACATTTTTGGAGTTTGTCGAGTGGTGATGAGTTGGAGGAGTGAGGCCGAGAGACTATGAGACGGTTCCAAGTCTCTCGGGTCTGAGACGTCGAAAGGCTATGACGACCCGGCTTCTCGAGATGTTCTTCTGAACGTTCCGGCAGACGCAAGTGTTCGTTAGCCAACGAAGCCGCTCCGCCGCATCCGTCTCATCGATCGAGCTCCGATTATTCCTATCTCACCCTGCCATGCCATCCCCTCGACGGTCCCGTCACCCTCATCCGGACCAGCTCCCAAAACGAGGGGGGGGGGGGGG
>PUHP01000867.1:7414-18299 GCA_006783085.1 Colletotrichum shisoi | reverse complement strand
GGGGGAGAGGGGGGAGTATGGTCCGAAGGAGATGTTGAGATGAGTGAGGGGACGACGTACGGCGCACGTGGGGAGGTCGGTCTGCGCGACGGCAAGGCCGGCGAGAGCGATGATCACGGCGAACTTCATTATGGACGGAGGTTCCGTGGACGTAGCGTGAGCGATGTTTCTGCGATCTGTATTGGGCGACGCTCGGTGGGCTTCGGTTCGGTCAGGGTCGAGAGAACGTGTCGTGTCGTGGACGTGTTGTGGATGAGGGGTGTTTGAGCGTCAAAGTATGATGCAATGCGATTTTTCGACGAGACGAGGACAGAGAGCTGGTTTTACTGCCGTGGTGGGAGAGAGAAATAGGGGAGCAGGCAAAAAAAAAGCATGAGACCAAACAGGTGAGCACGAGAACCTGGAGAGGGGAAGAGGCTGAAGCTTGTTACTGCTACGCAACACAAGACGGGTGGAAGGTGGTATGCTTTAGCCCCAATGCGAACCATGCTTCCCTACCGCCGTCGCGTTTTCCCCCCCATTCCCCTGTCCCCTCTCTAGGGAATCACCATTGTGTGTTGCACCGCCGGACACCTTTGGCGTGTCCAATTGGCTGCGCGCCTGTCATGTCATCCCCGTTTTGAGTTTAACAGAGTTTAAACTTTTGGGCTCTGGGGCCCGTTGGAGAACTCATTTGCCCAAAGCAATTTAAATGTTGGAAGATTGGCATACATGGTACGGATAATAAAGATCCAGAGCCGCCCCAGGCTAATTCGAGCCAGGGGGAGGGAGGGAGGGAGGGAGGGAGGGAGGGGAGACAGTCTACGTTGCTGGTACGGAGGGAAGGGAGATACAGAAAGGGACAGGATGAGACACGGAAAGACAGAGAGACGGGTCGGAAGACCCGGAGAGCGCTAATTCCCCTTCCCGCCCCACTCGCCCTGTGGGTTGGACGGTCCGGGAGGGGCTTACATGGCCGTTCCGGGGCCCCGGAGCTGCCGGAGGCTCCGTCCATGGTTACACTTTCCTCCCTCGTCCGCCTGGCCATCCGTTGTTTGGGTTACCGTCGTCCCTAATGCGAGGGAGGAAGAAGGAAGGAAAGAAGGGGAAGAAGGAAGGAAAGAAGGGGAAGAAGGAAGGAAAGAAGGGGAAGAAGGGCGGGAGTGAGGGAGCGAGGGTGGGACTGAAACATCATCCAAACTCTCTCGAGGTTGTCGACGCGTGGCGCGCTCGCTCGCTCGCTCGCTTGCTTGGATCGTTGGTGCGGACGGAAGCTCCGTTGATCGACTCCTGTCTTGGCAGGCCATCTTCTTCCGCCATCGCTCTCGCATACACAACTCCAGACGAAAAGACAAAAAAAAAAACGGAAGAAGAACGAAAAAGAAGAAGAAGAAGAAGAAGAAAAACCCTACCTTACCCTACCTACGATGTACCCCAGAGGACCATCTCCTCCGCAAGATGAGGCGGGAGAGAAGGAACAAACTCCCCGCCCACCGGGATCCCAGAGGCCGCTCGGTCGCCCGGCAGCCATCCTCGCCCTGGTCCACATTCCGGGCATCGTCTCCCACGTCTTTCCACATCTCCCCTGCATGCAACTCACCTCCAGACTCCAGGTCCCCCCATGCCCAGGGACTCGGGATCGCGCGGGCATCATACGTGTCACGGCCAGATACACAAAGTACGGGGACTTGCATTCCATCCCCTCAAAGTGCAACCGACAAGCGGTTTGGACTGACACTGATGGGCACTCATACATCATGCAAACAAACGACCGCTTCCTGTGCCTTGCTTCTCCGATCCGCGCCCGCTCTGACAACAGCAAAAGGGGGGGGGGGTTCGCTCGGACTCGGTTTCTTTCTCGGCCATTTTCCTCCGTCGAGGGGAGAGTCAAACAACTTGCCAAGTTACCCTCCCTGTCCAACGCCCCCGCGATTCTTTAGGCTCCCACAAACCTTCCTACAAACAGGGCGGGCCCAACAGCCGTACCACGCCACGCAATTCTGAGTCCATCCCGACCCCCGACCCCCGACCCCCGGCCCCCACCCCGGCCCCGTGCTCCCTAGTCGCGTTCTCCGGCACCCTGCGGAAACGGGAACGGAAACGACCGCGGTGCGGTACAGCACGCGAGCTGCGTCGCCCAGCCGGGCCAAGAAGCGGCCGAGAAAGCTTGACGGACGGACGGCTGTGCATGCATGCGTGAGGAGCACGGCAGCGAAAGAACCTGCGAGAGACCAGTGCGGCATGGAGCCTTTGATACGTCGCGCGTTCCTCCCGAGAACTGCTACCCTTGGACGGTACCCGTCTCGTCGTGAAGGGCCAGCCTCTCGTTGAGGGGCATCCACGTCATCTTCTCACATCTTTCCCGGACCTGTTGTGCCATGTCACGCCAGACGCTTCGGGACCGAGCCAGACACCAACGCGCGCAGTGCATTGCAAAATAAAAAAATAAAATAAAAATAAGACCGGTCTGCTTCCGGCCACGTGGTGAGACGATATTCACGTACTGTTGACAACGATGCCGCAACAACTGCCGGAACCTGGACAGGCGGCTGCGGGACGGGACTCTGACCGTTCCACAACGCATATACGAGCCGCGGGTCGGTGTCACTGGCTGAGAGCTGGACGCCGCCCTCTTTTCCCCTCTCCCCCCCTCCCCCCTCTCCGACGTACTCCCTGAGAAACGGGGTCATCCATCTCCGTTTGACTGGAACAAGTCACCGCGGGGAATTCTCAAAGGGTAGGCATAAACACGTACACGCCGAGCTGACTACTGGAGCGCAACAGCAAGCGCCGGACGGCACCGGTCCCCTGCCACGCCCGCGCCGCCGCTTTCCTCCTCGCTAGCCAGCGCCGTACCGAGCCATGTCTTTCTCGATAGTGGCGCCCCCCTTCCGGGCCGCGGCTCGCGTCACTGACGGACCCAGCGCAAGATTTGCGTCTTGTAGCTCCTTTCGCGGGAGGTTTGGGCGTGCGTGCGCACGCGCATATGTTTGTGTGTGTGTGTGTGTGTGTGTGTGTGGCCGAAGGGCTGGTAAGATAGTTACGGGACTAACTGGCTAGCTCGTTCATCGATATACCCCCGTCTTGGGGTGGCAAGTTAGCCAGAGCAGTCCCGTCGATATGACCGAAATGTCGGGGTCCCGTCCATCGCCTGGTGCCCAGGGCACCTCATTGAACACATCGCGCACGGCGAGCAAATATTCTACCCCTCCGGTACAGATGGAGCAGAGAAAAAGCCAGCCGAGGGGGGCGGCCCGGCGGCACGGGGGGCAATGGGGGTGCGCGAGAAAGCGCGCCGCCCCCCCTTTCTCTCGCGTGCGGCGCCTGGGTGTCGAGCGTGTCAATGACGAACCCAGACGCCACGCCGTGCACGGGTCCGGTCCGTTTTGACGTCTCTCCCCCCACCCCCGGCCCTTCAAGCCGCCAGGAAGGGGGCCCGAAGAGACAGAGAACATGAAGAAGAAGAAGAGAGCTTGTGCTCGGACGTGAGGCACGAGATTAGTTGCGGCTTCCCTCTCCGCTTTATGTGTGACTCAGGATGTGATTTCCTTGTCGCGTCGTGCTCGAGATAACACCCCCCTTACCGTGCCGTGACCAGGCGAGACCGCGAAGAGCGTCAGTCTCTCCCGGAGCGGATCCTTTCGCCCATAAATGGGCGAGGACACGGAGGCTAGGCACTCCTGAGAAGGCAATGTGGGCTTTTCGTATCCCGGGGGTTTTTCGTCTGCCCGCCCCAGTCAACATAATCAAACGTGTATCATTGCTGAATAACTTCAATACGGATCAGAGTCAACGCTCCAAAAACAACAATGCACAAACACGTAGCGCTGTTGGTCCCATCGGCCTTGCTCACATGACCGAACATGGCACTCCATTCCGTTCGTCCCCAGAGCCTCTGTTTGGCATATCAGCCGTCCTGCCCATGTCTTCCCAATAGCCAAAGTCGTTCAACGAAGCCCTGGAGTCTTTTATCATGCTGGCCATGATCCGAAGACATTGCTCGTCTCGGACGTTCATGGTTCTCATTATGAGATGTGCTGTTTCTCCCCATTGGTCAGTTCCGACCAAACCCGTATACAGCGGGTTTTTTACGTCGCGTAGCTGCTTTTTGATTTCCGCCCAAAGATGCAGCATCTTGGCGGTGACCGAAAGCTAGTCGATGCCCGATAAGGGTGAGTCTCCGCACACGTCGTTGTATATGTCCCTTTTCACAAGCCTTAATCGTTGTTCCCCCGTTACCTGGGAGTCAGACTGGCCGTCCGGTCCGCCCATCATATGCGCATTCGCTATGGCGAAGAGCTCGTCATCGTCCACCTTTAACTCCCCTCTGGCGCGGCGGATCAGGTCCGTGTCATCAAAGGTTTTCTTTCCTGTCTGGGGGTCGACGACTCGCTTGGTCTGGAAGATGCGTAGCATCGCCAGTGATGATTGCGGTTCAATAACGTCGTCCGGAATCCTTTCAATATCCCATCCCACTTCTCCGTAGACCAGCAGGTTCGCCCTTTTTCTGAACGCTAACAGCAGATTGAGATGCAGAGCGTTATGAGACCCACCCACTTTGTAAGCATCATCACACCGAGACTGTTTCAGCGCCTGCAATCTTGGGTCCCATCTATCATGGAGCCGCTTTGACAAGACTGGGGCAAAGTCGTACGTTGGCACTTCGCCGTTAAGGAAGAAGCTGTCTCGAAACGTGCTCCGCAGGCTGTGGTGAAGCTGGTTTGGCATGGTCATGTATCCTTTTTCCACAAGCATGTTGTAAAGATGGACCATGGATGTGATGCTGGCCAGAGCGTCCCACAAGGCCATGGAGTAGCGATATGCTAGTTCGACATTGTCCTTCAGACTTACGGCGCACAGAAGAGGAGAAAGTTCCCACAACCCGTTGACGTGGGTCGCTGAGAAGGTCGAACTCGGAAACGAGTGGCAGGTACGCACTCGGGGTGAGTCGCCGAGCAACAACAAACTGTTATAGAACACTCTGATGGCGCGAAGCCAACCTTGACGGTGTTCGGGTTCTTTGGGGAATTCTTCGCTGGCTTCGAATATACCCACCAGTCTATCAAGAGAATTTAAACAGCCGGAGTCGCCTCTCTCGTTTTTGCCGCGCAAGAACATCTTGATTTCTCTTGTTGGGTCAAAACTCTGCGGTGGGGCAACAATCACATGCCCTTTCAACGTGTCAACAGACCAGCCGCGAGAGACGGTGAAAGCGTCGACGACGCATTGTAGGACGAAGACCTCGAGAGGCGAGATGCGGTCCGCAACTTGTGTCCCAGGCTTCTGCATGGCAAGCGAGGTAATGACTGCCCCGAAATATTGTAAACCAGAAATCGCTTTTGGGGCAAGACACTCATTTCTGGTGGACCAGTCAATGTCCTCGAGCTTTTGTCCGCCGGGAGGCTGCTCGAGGATCGGGCTTGAGTAGTGGTTTACCAGGTCAAAGAGCCAATTGATCGTGTACACTCGACGCCACTCCAGCCTCTCTTCTTTGGTCGCTTGCTGCAAGTCAAAGCCGGGGTCCCATGGCGTGGTATGCATAAGCATTCCCATGGTTGGAAATCCGTTCCGGTTCTTCTGGTAATCGACTATGAAATCGATAAGGTTCCGGTAGGCATCGGACAGCATGTACTCCTTTAGGTCGACGAAGGCCTCGGCACTCCCTTGGCTCTGATCGTCCAGTGCTAGGGCGTGCCTGGCCGCGCCGAACTCCTTCTCGGCCTTCTGGGCGTTACCCCGTGTGATGATTGTCTCGAGAGTTTCGTAAGAAACCTGGCCTGGGAAGTCAGCGAAGACGTCTGACTCGGTTTGTTTTGCGACCCCAAAGGCCAGCTGAACCAAAGCGCCGGCGACAACGCTGTTGAGGCCGTCATATGCGACCTCATGCCATATGCCCTGGAGGTAATCACGCAGGCTGGCACAATCCAGGAAGTACGAGCGGACCGCCATGGTATACTCCGTTGTCAGTTCTTCGTCGGTTCTGAGAAATCGATACTCCTTCAAGGGCACTTTTCCCAGAGCCGCGGTCCCTTGCTCCGCAATCTTCGCCTTCTTTTTCCTCTTGTCCTTGTTTCTCATGCTGCGTCTTTTTTCACCGCGCCTTTGGGATGCAGAGATAACGTTGCTGGAGTCGTAGTCAGACCCCTCATGGTCCAGCTTTCGAATGTCCCGGATCGAAAAGTCGTTGGCAATGACGATTTCCTCAAGGGCGTCGCATATTTGGACCCCACATGGCCACCCCTGGTTCGCATTCTGAGCATCTTCTACGCACAGGGCTTCGAAAGCCTCAAAGGCCTTGTATAGGGCAATCGTGAACGATCTGTCGGCTGCGTGGGATTTTTGGACTTCGGGACTGCTCTCGGTGTATTGTTGGAATCCATCCCAATGAGCAATCCTCGCTAGGATCACTGAACGGAGTGTCTCAATGACGACAGAGGGGATGTATCGCATCTCCTGCCCAATGAGTCGAGTCATTGCCGCAAATTCATCAACCGTGACCGTCCCGGACGTGTTGAACCTGACGGGCGACATCTAGCTGCAGTCGGTCTCTCTGTGGGTCTTGACGATGAAGTTGGAGGCGTGAACCACCCAGTAGAGTAAGTATTTCGTGTCTCGTTTGTAGGAGAGATATGCATTGTGAACGGTCATTGTAGCGGCCCTTGTAAAGGGTGCATGAAGCGGTGCGGTAGTAAATATGCCTGTGCCGGTCGCCTAGCAAATCTAGACGCGACTGGTTCCTTGCGGGACCCACGACTCGCTGAGTTGGACGTTAAGACTGTTGATTGCTCCGGTGACGCAGAACTGGCGTGTAGACTGGGGAAAAGCACACAGCGTGGCGGAAGAAGTGGTGGAACTCCGTCGTCCGGACTGGCCTGCCACCGCATGGATGTTGCCTTCCCTTAAACAAAGGTTTCCAGTAGGTTTCCCCGGTAAACGGGAAACTGCCAACGGAACGACCCCGAAAGCGGTAGGAGACACAAGCGTTGTGCGGTCATAGGCAAAGTCGCCTGGCCCCGAAGGAGAATCCCAGTTCAGCTTGGAGGAAGATATAGACGAGGGGCTCTGTCCCAAGTCGGGTTCTGACAGACCCGACACAACAGTTGACCCATTGCTTACTGTCGCCTCCGCAATGATCGAGTTAAGTAGATGGTCAAAACTGCAACATACGCTGCTACCTTACGGTGGCGCTCAATCACAGAAAACCCTTGTTCACATCCCAAGAAGTTGCAGGAGCGGATTTTTGTTGGAGGGTTAGCCCTGAGTCTAGCCAGTGTCCCTGGATTAGACCATACGTGAATGTCGAAGCTTAACATCCAACGGCTGTCAACTCCGGTATCATGGCTTTCTCATCTTTATTGGCTCTTGTAACATGCATTGCATTCCGTCTCAGAGCTTCATCCAGATGTGACACGAGAAATCTGAGGCTGCTCAGATGATCGACACTGCTGCAGCCGTCTCGTTCTTCCACCTCTATCCCTACCCTGCCCGCAACTGGTCTTTCTTTGCAGAAAAAAAGACGACAGCCAAGACTTCGCATGGTGGACTGTTCCAAGGGATCTGCCTGTCGGCCACTGAGCCCACTCGCCACTAACAACGGTGGATCCACGGAAACGGTTTCTTATTGAAAGACCTATGAAAAGTTGTACCCCCGGTGCTGGTCATCATTCATTCAGTCGAGTCGATACAGGCTTTTGAGAATCGTCCAGCACCATTGTGCAGCTCTATCGGTGTCTTTAAGATCCCGTATCCATGCAATACCCCATTCTATAGTCAGCTCGGCTTCTTGCTCATACCCTTGGCGGCAATGACCATGTCGGATGTTGGATAATGTAGGGTTTGTGACGGACAGGTGCAAGACGACGAGCACGTCCAAGATATTCTGCAGCCAAAAGTAGAGACACGGAATCATACGTTTGTGTTGAGAGACCGGCGGAGCCATGATTGGCCAGAGAACGCAGGCGTGGAGAAACCTCGTGGTTCCCGACACGTCTGCTTCGGTCAAGGTGTCCGGGGTTTCGTGCAAAACCTTATAGATGAAAGATCGATAGAGCAGAGTTTCGAGGTGGTGATAACGCGAGCGCATGACGGCGAGCACCACAATGTCCGAATTGGGATAGCCAGTATTGGCATGAGGGTCCCCGATGTCGGACGCGATGAAGTCAGTGATGTGAGCTGACTGTAACCCTTCCATTGACCCGGCAGCATACATGCTCTGACCACAAAATGACTGGCCGGGTTGTTGGATTCCGTGGCTTGGAAAGACAGTGGAGGCAAGGTTACGGTCCCAGCTCAAGTAACTTGGTAGAGAACTATGCCACTGTTCCAGCTGCCTAGCTAGCTCATCAATGCCGGTTCTTAGAGAGTCGACTGAACCAGAAAACGACTGATTCGAGATAGAGGCGGACCCTTCAACAACTGGGCGAGATACGAGTTGTCAGTGGGTAGGCGTAGAGAGTAACGGAGCCACTGAGTAGCAAGCGGAATTTTTGAGCGAGCGCTGGCCCTGAGATTCGCGTGATGTATGCTGGTGGCAAGCTTTGGCTAGAGAACGGGGTGTCTGGGGTAGAAAAACTCACCTCGCTTCAGCCCGTCGTGTACTTTGACGGCGAGGTTTCGTAGAGAAATCTGGTAACTAAATATCTCGCCGTAATGAGACATTCTGTCATTGTACATCTGCGCACGAAGTAGTTGGTCGGTCGTGGTGACATATTCGGGAAACTGGGGCAGCTGGATACTCGGTTCCAGCTTGTCAAGACCGGTCAAGGGCAACTGGGGCTCTAGCTGGAGACTCCTAGATCAACGAAGCGGTTGTTAGATGGTGATATATTCCAAAGCCAGTGACAAGAGGGCATGGTCGAAGCAGTTGAGCGTGTGCCACAGGTGCACATTATTCCCACCAACAGATAAGTCGACTAGGGATTGGGACGGGATGAAGGAGAGCCATCGTTGGGGGACGAAGGTGGCTGTTTGGGTCGCGTAAACGAAACTGCGATGCACGTACGTTTCGGCGATGGAGCAATACCAGAACACCCGGCAGATCTGATCGCCATGGGCGGCATCAAGTTCGGCAGGGTTACTGCAAGTTCCCGTTAGCTGGTTGAACAAGTCGACCCTGGCCGTCAAGGAATCTCGCTGTGGTTCATACTTGGCAATCAGTGCGTGGCAAGCCAAAGACGCGGATATGGTCATTTTCCAGTATTCCTGCTCAGCTTTGTTTAGCCGAGGTAGACGAAATACTTCCCCCTTTCTCTTCATACTCACCGTGTGTTGAGAACAAGATTCGTAATACAAGCTGTTACCAGGAGGACATGCTCAGATCAGCATCATTCTTATACCTCAAACACTACATGCTGGGGCAAACAGGCGCCGGATTCGAGCCTAGCCCTAAGGAATTCACTCTTCAACGAGGGCTACTCACCCTGCCAGGATGTACATTTGTATGTTTTCCAAGCTGTCATCGCCCATAGAAAAGCCTAAGCGCCGCCTTGCTTCGTTAAAGAACTCGATTCCCGGTGGCCGGTATTCGATCTT
The DNA here is from genome assembly GCA_006783085.1 of Colletotrichum shisoi. NCBI lineage: Eukaryota > Fungi > Ascomycota > Sordariomycetes > Glomerellales > Glomerellaceae > Colletotrichum > Colletotrichum shisoi. The sequence goes on along the minus strand of PUHP01000867.1, from coordinate 8,789 downwards.
CTCTGTAGTGTCGTCTGGTTTGCGAGGTTGGTCCTGGAATGACAGAAGCCCTCTACCTGACACGTCTGCCATGGCTACTTCGGCGAGCGCCAACACTAGACACAACAGAGTAGATGACGCATCCTCGTCGAAGTTGTTCATGAGAACTCCAGGAAACACCACACCCATGAAATACTGGCGGTCCAGGACAGGGTGAATCCGGTTGAAGGTGTTGAAGTATATTCTAGCATGGTCCTCGATGACGTGAGGGCTTATAGTCGTCATTTGAACTGGACTCGGGTCGTCGGGGGCAATTCCAAGTGCGATGCGACCTTGCGAGGTCAAGGATTCTACACCCCCTCGAGGCAGACGCCGGTCGTCTCCTCGCTGCTCCAGCAAAATCGATGAGAAACCGGGTTTCTGAAAGATTGCCTGGAGGCCGGGTATCTTGGGCCGGACGTTCTCAAGCATTTGTCGAACTACAGGCCATATCATTATCTTGTTCACGGCGGAAGCATAACGGCGTGCTGCCTGGTTTTGGGAAGTTGGACCGGGCCGACGTGAGGGCTGCAATATGGCCGTTGACGACGCTTTGTCACTGCTGCTACTGCTGCCGCCGCTGTGTTCGATAGGAAGCGAGGCCGGTATGTTGTCTCGCAATGTCAGTAGCTGGGCGTATAATTCTGGAATATGACTGGTATGCTGGTTGATGTTGGTTACAAGGTCGAGTAACTGGACCAATGTCTTGTCTTTCCTGCACAAAGTTAGTAACTATACGAGGCAAACTATACGAGGCACTAGTGGAAGCCTGGTAGCCCGATTCTGCGCCGTTCCGATTCAAGATGTGTAAGAAGAAGGGACGCAGACAGGGCCAGTTAAGTCGCATGTGCGAGGACAAGAACAATATAGCGAGCTTACTTGGTTGGTTTGGGGCTTCCGTAATCACACTCCAGCTTGGCCTTGAAGCAATAGCCGCACGTTGGCTTCTCTTCGTCACATTTCTGCTTCCTGCGGCGGCAGACCTCGCAAGCCTGTCAAGATATCATGTCAGATTTGAGCCCAAGGCTAACCAGACGCCCTTTGATAAGCGCGTTGCGAGCTATGTCATGGAATGGGACAGGTAGTCAACCTATCACCGTGCTCGCTCTTTTGGCTTGGCTTCGGACCCGTTACGGCAATTGAAATGAGAGTTTTCGCGCAAGAAACAATGACAGTCGATGTGAAACGAAACACGAGAGCAGACTTACCCGTTGCGCGATATGACCACGCTCTTTTCGATTGGCCGACTTGCTAGCAGCCGAACCCGCCCAGCTCGAAGCCACCGACGAAGGTTCGGCGTCCATGATTCACCTTGGAGGGAAATATTGGTCGGTTACGGGGGGGGGGGGGGGGGGGG
>PUHP01000864.1:1287-17780 GCA_006783085.1 Colletotrichum shisoi | reverse complement strand
GAGGTAGGAGATACCTTATACCTTACTTAATATAGGGCTTAATTTACTTCTCTCTACGTAGGAGGTTATATTTTATCTACGCTTACAACTCTTTATTAAGTACTTAACAAGTATACTACTACGTCTAAAACATAATTATTACTTCTCTCTATCTTAAACCTGTACTAGTTACTCTAAAGAGATAGAAGTAAAAGAATTATAAGAGTATAGCTAAATATACTTAACTAGGTAGGGTTCTTAATAGAAAGATAGGTCTAAGTCTATTACATAACTTTTGCTTAAAGATTCTAACTATGTAAAGAATCTTCCTTTAGGGATAAGGGGTTGGTTATAGCCTGTGCGCTAGAGCTAGGTAATCTCCGTCCTGTCGCCTAGGTAAACCCTGATAGCTAATAAGAGGGCTAATAATAAGGGCTGATAAGAGGGCTAATAAGAGGGCTAATAAGAGGGCTAATAAGAGGGCTAATAAGAGGGCTAATAAGAGGGCTAATAAGAGGGCTAAAGAGGAGGGCTAAAGAGGAGGGCTAATAAGGAGCCTTGATATAGTATATTAAGGGAAGTACTTTATCTACTATATACCTTATTATTCCTTAGTAAAAGTAATAAAGCTATTAAGCTATTAGGAAGCCCTAAGTTATAAGCCTAGATAGACTTCCTAATATATTTTTATATACTAATTACTTAAGTAAGTATTTTAAAACTATAGTTAAAAGGCCTATTACTATAAACTAACTTATAGAGGCTTATTAATATATTATTACTAAAGGATATCTAAATCCTAACTAAAAGAGGATAAAGGGGAATAAAATTAAGCTAGTAAGGAACATCTTAAAATATACTTATTTACCTTATAATAGGCTAGAAAAGTGGATAAAAAGGGGTAAAATGTACTAAAAGAGAGGTATAGTAAGTATTCTAGGCTTATAACTATTATAAGATATTATAAGGTAGTTACACTATAGGTATAGGAGAAAAAGGAGGGAAAGATGCTTATTCCTATCTAATAGGAAATAAGGGGATTATGGCCTATATATATAGGTATGGGTACGTGAGAGGACTGATTCAGGGAGCCCTAAAATAGGGGGTTTTACCCTGTGACAGTTTCTTACCTAAATTCGGCCGATTCGGGGTTCTTTCCCCTCTCTGATTGGCCTGGTCAGAAAACCCCCTGCGTGGCCAGGTGTGCGATCTGGATCGGGACGCAGAATGACAAACATCAGCCTTCATTTTAGCCATTTTCTCACTCGACATTTCGAGAAACATATGTATTTATGCTTACTTAATGACTACAACATAACTTAGGAAGACACAGGACGTTTGTAAATTTTAGATTTCATGTAAAAGATGATCCTAAGCCAGTTGACGGAGCAAGACTAAGAAACTCCAAGACTTTGAGGACAGAAACATGTGGGTCATTCAAGCCCGCTCCGCCCCGTCTCGGCTCCGCATCGAGGCGGCCCCGGCCGTCCTTTGCCGGTACCGGTCAAAGCCACGCTATCTCGCCATGTGTATGTACTCCAGGCAAAAGCGGAGATCAACCAAAACGGAAAGATAATACAAGACATGAACCCACCAAGGGGTAGCCCCCCAGGTGCCTATCAGAACCTTTCCCGAATCACATCTCGCATGATATTCGTATCGCATTTGCATATATTCTGACACGGACTGCGTTCCAGGCGTTACAGACACTTAGCGACAACTGCCGCAGCCCAAACATCCGCCAATGGCTCAAGCAGCCCAGTAAATCTCGACCTTGACGCTCTCGACGACGTTGGCCCAGCCGCCGAATCTCGCCTTGCCCCACACCGTGATAACATCGCCCAGCTTCAGACTGCGAACGAACTTGCCGGTCCCAGTACCCCGACCACGGCCGATCTCAACCAGCCGGTCGGCCTCGGGGGAATCGGGGTGAATGTCATCAGTCCAGGACCAGACCACCTCATGATCTATGAACTGTTTATGCGCAGTCCTGTTGTTCAGGATCTTGAGGTTGTCGATCGGATGCAAGCTGTGGTGGTATGCCAGATGCCCACGGGGTGTCTGTTCGACGGGGGGAAAGATCGATTGGAGGCCGCACGTGCAGAGTGTTGACTCGTCGCCTTCGGAGGTCGTCCCGGAGGTCGTCCCGGAGGTCGTCCAGGAGGTCGTTGCGTTTTCGGAATTCCCGGCCGGAGCAGATGTCTTACAGGAGCCATCGCCTGCATCATTAGTATCCGACATTGCTCCCTAGATTTGGCACTTGCTTACATGTTCTGTCCTTGTCGAACTTTTCGAGGCCCACCTCGAACCACGACCAGGATCCTCGGTAGGAGTCTCTGTCTCCGACATTGCTGCCCCAACCCTGGTCCTTGCTGCGAATCTTGAAGACGATCTTCCGGACGGGGTGGGTTAGCATAGGCGGCTGGTCCATCGACCCGGTGAAGTATTCTCTCGGGGCCTCGGAGACCACCTCTGTGGGGCTTGACGTGGGTTCGAGCAGGGTCAGGTTGCGGAGAGGTTCTGTGACGGGGGACCCGTCGCCAGACTTGGGTGGGAGAGGCGCGGTCTTGAACGCCAGGCCGACCTTCTCGTAGTCGCGGAAGCCGATCGGCGGACAGCGCAGAAGAAGCTTGTTCTCATCTTGCGTTGTGCCAACAACGCGAAGGGCATCGCGGAAGGAGGTGACATGGTGGTAGATGCTGGCCTCCGAATGCGCCCAGTATTGGGCTTCGTCGACGATGATGTCCATGATTTCCGGCGGCAATTTTGACGCTTTCTCGAGCATGATCCTGACAACAGACACATCGGTAGGAGAAGGCTTATAGTTGCCTGGCTCCTGTGTCACCCGAGAAGCAGGTTTATGAGCCTGCACATCTGACTGCATGTTGCTGACGACCTTAGCGATAAAAGCACCGGCTGCCACAGTTGCCAGAGGTCCGGCGTATTGTTGCAAGGAGGAGAAGAATGTCATGTATGCAAAATATGTTCGATCGTAAAGGAGAAAGAGGGGTAAAGGATGCCGGGAAAGTAGACAATGGTTCCGTAGGGATCTCGTGTGTTGCACAGCCGGGCAAGGCAAGTTACGTGCGGAGGCGACGTCAGCTCTGGCCACAACTGTCTTCAGGGTCGGTGCACGGAGGTCTGGACACCGATAAGTAGACTTTAAATTGACGTCAGTGGGGTAACATGGGTCACGGTTGGTCACCCAAGTCGCGCGGTACCGCAGGCACCCCTGTAAGTGGCTCCGCGATAAGCTAGCGCAGAACTTATCTCCACGTGAAATTACACCATCGCTAACCACCGAGAGCCGACAATGGGCCCTCGCCGCCAGAGAGCTCCAGCTTACAAACCAGTAGCCGACGGCCTGGATATTTCTTGTCGCAAAGCGTCCCGAGGGGCAATCTTGAGCCTTTTTTTTTTTTTTTGGTAATATCTGACATCTCCATAGCTCCAATTACCACAAGTGCCGTCATGAAGTGTCAGAGACTGGCCTCAGCGGCCCTGCGCCAGGCACGCACGCCGGTTTCACGCACCCAATCTCCCTCCGTATTTCGGAGCTCCAACAATGCCGCGGCGGCACCTCTTGGCAGCCGGCAATGCACCCGCCGATTCACCTCCAAGCCGGCCCGCAAGGCCTCGAACAGCCCCGGCGATGCGTCGAACCCCGCGATGGCGTTCCCGTGTCTGGACGCCCTCGAGAATCGATCGGCGACCCTCGAGGCAAGGTTCGAGTCGAGCGGCCCCGAGCCCTCTTACACAGCCGGTGCGACGGAAACATACCACTGCAAAGACCCCCTCCTGCTCGACTGGGGCGGCGTCTTGCCCGAATTCGACATCGCATACGAGTTTTGGGGAGAGATGAATGCCGACAAGTCGAACGTCATACTCCTCCACACCGGCCTGTCGGCATCGTCGCATGCGCATTCGACAGAGAGCAACCCGAAGCCCGGCTGGTGGGAGAAGTTCATCGGACCGGGGCTGGCCCTGGATACGGATAAATATCACGTCATCTGTACGAACGTCATCGGAGGCTGCTATGGGTCAACGGGACCGAGCAGCATCGACCCCGCGGACGGCCAGCGGTATGCAACAAGGTTCCCGATCCTCACCATGGAGGACATGGTGCGGGCACAGTTCCGTCTGCTTGATGGGCTCGGTGTGGACAAGCTCTATGCCAGTGTTGGATCCAGCATGGGCGGCATGCAATCGCTCGCTGCCGGCGTTCTCTTCCCCGACCGCGTAGGCAGGATCGCGTCCATCAGCGGTTGCGCCAGGAGTCATCCGTACAGCATCGCGATGCGCCACACGCAACGCCAGGTGCTGATGATGGACCCCAACTGGAACAGGGGGTTCTACTACGGCAGAGTGCCGCCCCACGCCGGTATGAAACTTGCACGAGAGATCGCGACGGTCACATACCGATCAGGTCCCGAATGGGAGCAGCGTTTCGGCAGGCGGAGGGCGGACCCCAGCAAACCCCCGGCGCTGTGCCCCGACTTTTTGATCGAGACGTATCTGGACCACGCAGGCGAGAAGTTCTGTTTGACGTACGATCCCAACAGTCTGCTGTATGTCAGCAAGGCTATGGACTTGTTCGACCTGGGACGCGAGAACCAGATGGCTGCCGGCGCGAGAAGGGCAGAACGCGAGAAGCTTCTTCAGTCTGGAGCCTCTCCCGCGCGTAACGATGCAGCCTGCAGTCTCACGCTGCCCGAGAAGCCCTACGTGGAGCAGCCTGAATCCAACGCCGGAGCGACGGACCAGCCAATCGAGGTGTCCTCTAGGCCGCCCGAAGACCTCATCGCGGGCCTGGCTCCGCTGAGGGACACCCCTGCCCTCGTCATCGGGGTGGCCAGCGACATCCTGTTCCCGGCGTGGCAGCAGAGAGAAGTCGCCGAGGCATTGAAGCTCGCGGGCAACAGGAACGTGGCGCACTATGAGCTGAGTGAGGAGATGAGCTTCTTCGGCCACGACACATTCCTGTTGGACCTGAAGAATATTGGTGGAAATCTGAAGAACTTCCTTGGGTGAATGAAATCATGAACTGGGGAACGATAACACACTAGGAAGCCGAACCTAGTGGGCAGTAAGGTTACTGAGGTACTTTGCAAGGCGATCGTCCTTCTTAAGGTCGCACGGCAGTAAGGTTGCGGGGACGGGAAAAGTTGCATACGCCACGTTGTACAAAGTTTAGGCAGAAAAAGCATGCTTAGCAAGATTAGCTCCGGCCTGAAAAGTAAAAATCCCCAGGCATGGGCTTAATTCCATCGTTTGTGGTGTTCTCTACACCTTTTTTTTTGTTGCCGTAACTTACAGGGTGTGATGCGATCCATCGGCCACTCAATTGGTCTGACGTCAACCCTTCACTTGCATCAACACCAGGCTCACCACAAGGCTCACCACAGGGCACATAACTGCAGGAAAAGAAATGAGGACAGGCGCGCTCTTTATTCGTCAAAGGGCTGCTGCAACATTTAAATCCACGCCAATCCTGAGCAGCCCGCGACAGAAGTCTCCCCATCTCCGCGCCTCGTCTGCTCGTCCGTTTCGTGCCACCCGCACAATGTCCACCATCACGTTGAAAGACAGCGGCCTGCAGGTCAAGCTGCCCAGCGGCCTGTCGGAAGAACAGTTACTGGCTTTTAGACCGTTCCAGGTATGATGACATCCCCGGTCATCGTCACGTTTCAAGTACTGACGCAGACACCAGAATTGGGCCAAGGGTCTCGCCAATTCCCTGAGCCTACAAGCCAAGAACGAGAATCACCCGTTCCACCCGGACCCTTACCAACTCCGTGCCATCACGGTTCAGGCATTCGACATTTTCGGCTCCGGTCGCGTGGGCTTTCTAAAGATCACAGCCGATGTGAAGAACGGGGCGGGCGAGGGCCTTCCGGCCAGCGTATTCCTCCGTGGTCCCAGTGTTGGAATGCTCGTCATGCTCATCCCCGACGACGCGCCACCCGAGAGCGACGAGCGCTACGTCGTCCTGACCGTCCAGCCGCGCGTGCCCGTCGGCAGCCTCTCCTTCGTGGAGCTGCCCGCCGGCATGGTCGATGACAGCGGCAGCTTCGCCGGCGCGGCGGCCAAGGAGATCAAGGAGGAGCTGGGCCTCGAGATCCACGAGTCGAAGCTCGCATGCCTCAGCGAGCTCGCCGGCGCGGGCGAGTCGGCGGGCAACGAGGCCGACGAGGGCCTGGCGGAGGCCATGTACCCGTCAGCGGGCGGGTGCGACGAGTTCGTCACGCTGTACAGCCACGAGCGGAGGATCCCGCGCGGGCAGCTGAAGGAGTGGAGCGGCAAGCTGACGGGGCTGAGGGATCACGGCGAGAAGATCACGCTAAAGCTCGTTGCCATGAAGGATCTCTGGCGCGAGGGCGCGCGGGACGCCAAGTGTCTCGCGGCGCTGGCCCTATGGGAGGGGCTCCGACGTGAGGGCAAGTTATAAACTGAAAAGGACGCGAAGGCGGGATTACAGCTTGAATTTCTTGGCTAGCTCTATGCCCTCAGCTATGGTTCCTACACGGGCGTCGATGGCGTAGCCCTCTGCCTCGAGACGGACGCACTCGGCCCAGAAGTTGGTCAAGGGCACGGTAAAGACCTCGATGAACTCGCCCTCTTCCAGCTCGGCCTTGGGGTTCTGGTTCTCGGGGAGGGAGGCGTCGATTGTGACGTGGATCATGCGGAGGTTGGTGTTGCAGAAACCGGGGTCTGGGGAGTAGATGCGAGTCAGCACAAGATCTGCAGGGAACCGGAAACAAAACATGGAAAGGGCGGGGGAGGGGATAACATACCGTTAAACATGATGGGCGTCGTCTCGGATGCCTCGCCGACATACCCCGTCTCCTCCTTGAGCTCGCGCACGGCAGCCTCCTCGGCGGTCTCGCCCTCGTCGACCAGCCCAGCGGGGACCTCGATTGTGACCTTGTCGATGGGCGGGCGGTACTGCTTCTGCAAGATGATTTCGGGTCCCGTGGGCTTTTCGAGGATGGCGACGATGCCAACGCCGTCGATCTCGCCGTTCTTGGGCCGCGTGCGGCGCTCGGCCGACTCCCAGGTCCGGGCCTGGCCGTTTTGGTCTTTGTAGTTGATCTTAACGAGCCTGATCCAGCGGGCCTCGTCCTCGGACTGTTGTTGGGGAAGGGGTCAAGGGTATCAGTACGACAGACAAAGGCATGAAAGCGGGGGTTCGAGGGGAATTACCAGAGGGCTGGTGGCGGTCACTTTGGCAGCCATTGTGTGTGTGAGAGAAGATGCGATATCGGTGATGAAGGTGAGTTGGCGACAGGAGCTTGCTTCAGGGGACTGGCGGGGTAGCTTTGTCGGTCGCAAGGCAGAGAGCAGTACGTACCCCGCCGTTTGATGCGGCCAGGGACGCAAATAACTTAGTCATGGTTTGGAAACACTGCATCTTTCTAGTCGCTTCCTAATACACTCTCGAGTCGTGCATTTTGAGTCGACTTGTCATCTCGAGGCCACATGACTCCAGACACCCGCGCGCTGTATGGCCCCAATGTTTGGAAGCGACCTCGGTCCGAAACGCAGGCCATCTGGCGTCCCATTACAATGGATCTCTGTCGCGTCACTGATCACCGCTTGTCAGTGTTCACGTGTTCGTTCACCCACGCCAGTGCTGGTTAAGCTTTGGGGCCACATTGCCAAATCTCGGCACGTTCATGGGACCCCTGGTCAAGACAGAGCGCCGACTCGTGACGAAAGGGGGGGGGGAAACCAACAGCGTAGCGATCCGAACTACGGGCCGAACCTCGCTGTCGTCGGATTTTTCTGCCCTCAGGAACAAAGTTCATACTGAATAGCCTGGGACGATGAAGAAGAGATGGTGCGACATGTGTGCCATGTTGATGGAGACAGTTGTCGACCTCGACGATGGGAACGAGTCGTCAGGTCCGCGAATACACAGGACTCGCGTCCCTCGGCTAGCCGATCCAGCTAACAGAGGACGTGGCCCCCGCTGACGTTGCGCGCCGATTGCATACGAATACTCGTGTGGTTCGGTCCTGATTATCCATCCATCCAGACCATGCAGGACCTGGCCCAGTAGCCGTCATGGCCGTCCAGCGCCGACCGCGGCAACGCTTGACCTTTGTGGGCTCCAACCAACGGCCTGACTGACTCTTACCACTGGCGAAAGTGCGATAAGCTGCTACTGCAAGTCATGGCATGTCAAGATTAGGGAGTCATTTGCAACGTCAGGTTAGTGTGCTGACTCGTATTGGCTATACCCCAGGGTCCTCACAAGGGTCGGCCGGCTCGTCTGGGTCAGTGGCAGGGTTGCGGATCCATCATAGCCCAAGAGGGCACCGACTGGTTGGCGCTTCGAATGTGCCATTGAACAATCTTCCTCTCCTTGACGGGTGGCGGAGTCGTCGATTTCCGCCGGGCCCGGGAGAAAACGACGATTCCGACGAAGCCGATCCCAACCGGCTTTAAAGTATGGGTATTGGCCCAATCAGGGTACTGCCTCCGGTGGCTCTGGCACGTTCACGGCAAGGGCCNGGGGGGGGGTGCTAGACGCTTAAGCATCCGGATCTCAAAAGAGCATCTACCTCTTCTGGTTTCAACCCGTCCGTCCACGATTCCCGAAACACATTGTCACAGCTTTCGCTGTTTCCAGTCAGCGACAAAGACAGGGAGACAGGGCTCTCGAAAATGGCGCCAACGCACTACACTGACCATGATGGTGACGTTGAAGGGAGGAGAAACGGAAACCCCGATGAGGAGACGCCTCTGTTGGCTCACGACCTGCCGCCAGCCCTCGCCCCAAGCAGAGCCTACCAGATCAAGGTCATTGTCCTGGCAATGTCATTCATCCTCCTTATCGAAATCGGCGCCTATCTTCAGATCCCGCCGTCCTACCAGCTCATGGAGGATATCATTTGCCGCAAACACTACCCCGACCTCATCATCTCGCAAAACGACGAAGATAATGTCTGCAAGACGGCGCTGATCCAGGGAGAGCTGGCGATGATCAAGGGCTGGCAAGCCTCGTTCAATTGCGTGGCGCGTGAGTTCTGGTCTCTCGTCCTTTCGGCAACACCGGGCTGATGTCGTATATAGCGCTGTTGACGGCCATCCCATACGGTGTCATTGCCGACAAGTATGGCCGCCGGCCCGTGTTATCTCTGGCCATGCTGGGCATCACACTGGAGTTCCTTTGGATGCTGCAACCGCGTAAGTCCTAGTCGGGTGTAACGGGCTTGAGGCATTACTGAATGATCCCAGTCTTATGGCCCGGCGTCCTCCACCTTTGGACCGTGTGGTTCGGAGCTGCTTTCCAGTTCATCGGTGGGGGTGGGGGAATGGTCCAAGCCATGACATGGACCATGATATCCGACGTGGTCCCCATATCTAGCCTGTAAGATCGAGCCGGCCTCTTCCCCTGTGATGGCAACACATTACTCACGGTGTGTAGGACGGCTGTTTACTACAAGATCGGAGCAGTCGTGCTCGGGGGAGAACTCGTCGTCGCCCCCCTCAGCGCCTATCTGCTGAGCAAGAACCCCTGGCTCCCTCTCACCATCGGCATGATTTTCTTGATTCTCGGAACGTGTCTGCCGCCCTTCATTCCCGAGACACTTGAGCTGCGGAGGGCCGCCGACAGGCAGGTCGAGCAAACGCTCCACCGGTCCGAAGATGGCGCCAAGGGCAAGCGTACACTCAAGGAGCAGATCGTCTTTGCGGTGAAAAACGACATGGGCCACGTCTACAACTTTCTCATCAAATCCCGCAGGGTCATTGGTCTGGTGGCGGGGTTCAACCTGACGATTGTCGTCAAGTACGTCAAGACGGACATCATGGCGCAGTACGTCCACAACCTGTTTGGTTGGTCTTGGGCAAAGGTGAGTGACCCCGTTACCGAATGGTTGATTCCACGATGCATGAAAAGCAGGCGGACTCTTGCTGACAATGAGAGTACAGGCAACCCTTCTTGGTACGGTATCGACTGTCACCAACATGATCATGCTGCTCGCCGTCCTCCCGGCGGTGGGTTGGTACATCACCAAGCGGACGGGCGTGCATCCACTGATCCGCGACCTGTGGCTCGTCCGGTTGACGGGTATTCTCCTGGCCCTCGGCTGCTTCATGGTTGCCATTGCCTTTGCGCCATGGTTCCTTATCGCCGGTATGGTTTCCATATCTCCTTTTTTGAAATCCATGAAATCCACCCCCTGATCCCCAAGCAACCCTCCCCAATCGTTCCGCCTTCGCCTCAGGCACACACCGTACACTGACAAAAGGCTAGCCCTCATCATCTTTTCGACTGGCACTGTCTACACAAACATTTGTCGAGCAGTTCTTAACGCCGTCGTGGAGCCGCACACGATTGGCACGCTCAACACAGCCATCAGCTGGGTGGAACAGATGAGCCTCCTCGTCTCGGCGCCCATCATCTCGGGCTTGCTGAAAGCCGGGAACGCAGCGGGCGGCGTGTGGATCGGGTTGCCGTACATGGCGGCGACGCTCATGGCGATTGGCGGTACCGTTATTGCCTTTGCTTATCGTTTACCTGGGGACAAGATCCTTTAAGAGATCTTCATCGGCTGCTGGGCATGGAGTGTTTGTTAAAGCATAGTGTCGCAAGGCGCATATATAAGCCACAATTGCAGCTTAGCAATTGTGGATCCACTTTTGACTACGACACATAGTTAATAGACGTATGGGAGTAGTAAGGAAGGCCCTATTGCTGTCATATCCAAGTTGGGAAAATTTCATCTTTGAACTAGTCGGCCCCGCGGGCTGCGGTTCGTTCATAGGCACTGGATTGGCGGTTTTCTTACAAGAGCAACGATAGAAGACGGCAAACGGGCGAAATGGTAAGATCAACTACTTTTGTAATAAGCAAATGATTTTTAGCACAAACAGGGGAGGCCGGGAGGGTCGACGTACTGATTATGCTTTCCTTGGAAACTAGCACGTGGGGCTGACTTATTTTACTTTTTTCTATACATTTGCGCTGTGGCTGTTGTCTTTATCTGCAATCTGAAACTGTTTCTTCTTTCTCTGGTGTCTTGTTGTCGCAAGGCGCATATATGCCACAATTGCAGCTTCGCAATTATGGATCCACTTTTGTGTCTCCATGCCTTATTCTTATTTGCTACAGTTATAAGCCTAGCTTCTATATACCCTGTGCTGTGTGCCTGAATGGTTTGAGTGTGTGTTGCTGAATTGGAGCCCAATACCCTACAGGTTTGAATCCCGTGCATGCTATAGACAGGTTGCGCCGCGGGCCCCACTATAGACCTAAGGACTCCTATTACACCTTAAGGTGCTTCTAGTGTAGCTCCGTCTGTGGTTAGGCGGACCTAGGGGGGTGTGTTACAAGGCGCATATATGCCACAATTGCAGCTTCGCAATTGTGGATCCACTTTTGTGTCTCCGTGCCTCATTCTCATTCGCCACACTTGTTGAATCTTGCTGAAATTGACTCGAACATGAAATAGTGCCTCTTTCCCTCGGGGTTTTCGCTTTTTTCACCGGCATGTTTTTCTCAATTACGCAACCACGATAGAACAAACGTCTTCAACAGAATAATCGTCTTCACGACAATGCAATCACTTGACGCAATCCGGTCCTTTTCCACACTCGCAGCAGCTGCGCTCTGTGGATTCCTACAAGGCGTAGATTATTCAGGTCATAAAAAACAAGCGAAAGTCGTGTGAAATAAGTGAGACTCTTGAACAGGAGAAAAGAAGCAACCGGAATAGTCGACATACCGGTCACAAGCTTGTGCCATGGAGGCAATGTGTCCAGAAGCCCGAGAAACAAGCACAAGTAATTAAAACAGATAAAAAGTGAGGGCCGCAGAGCCTACGTACACGTCAGTCAGCATCTCGATGCTGCATGCAAGTAATACCGTCTTTGTCTTCTGGCGCCTCTCAACCTCACCGCGCTCCTCGCGTCTGCAATGAGGCAGCTGACCATTTGGACTGCGAACACAATTGGGGGATGGATGGTTTGTCGTTGACGACTGCTTCCACCCCCTCTGCACTCCCAGCGCTATGCCTCGTCCCGTCTCTCAAGTTGGAAATGCAGGTAGCCGGTAAGTTGCCAGCCCAGGTTTGGTATTTTGCCAGTCTCTAACCTAATCTGGAAGGCAGCCACCACAGCCACTACTACCACCAATCCAACCAATAAGATGGCTAATTTCAGTTCCAAAACGGCTCCGCCGGGGAGGGTTGGAATGGTCTATCCCACCCTGCTTCCTGCGCTGCGCTCCTGGTCGGGATGGGCCACGACCATCCCTTTTGATGACTAATAAATAGTGGCTGTGGTGGCTGTGATGGCTGCCTTTAATAACGGGTTAGAGACTGGCAAAATACCAAACCTGGGCTGGCAATTTACCGGCTACGTGACGCCTTGATGATGGTAATAGTGGGGTTGGACGGGTGCACAAGGGACGAGTCGCCCAATCAACGCGAACAGCACCTTTTTCTTATTCCCGGTGTCGGCCCGCCACTGCAATACAAGAGCTCGGGGCGGCGGGCGGCTAATGGATGGCGGGGGAGAGTGGAGGGGGAGGGGTCGCAGCATGATGTAACACGGAGACGGACCAAATATCTTTTTTTTCTTTCGTTTTATCTCTTGTTGTATTTTTTTATCGGAGTAGATGAGTGCAGACGGACGACGAGACAGCTAACCCCTTCCAACTCCAACAATCCAACAACCCACTTGTATGCATCGTCAGCCATAGACGCAGCTTCATACATACAGCATCTGTTTCGAAACTCCCTCTTCCCGTCTGCTCTCCATCTCCCTCTCCCTCTCCCTCTCTCTCGGCTCTACAAGCAACGACGCGCGACGGCTTTTCCCCACCCCCTCACGAGTCACGCCATCCCCGCCACTTTTGCCCATCATAGGACGCCGACGCCGCGACAAACACGCCAAGGGCCGGCCCAACTCGAACCGCCCGCGGAACAAGATGGGCAACGAAGAGTCCACCATGCTGGACGACAGCGTCCAGCCCAAGACGCTGCAGGCGCGCACCCTCGACGCCATCGCCGACTACATCAAGTCCGGCCAAGTCAAGAAGATCGCCGTCATGACGGGGGCCGGCATCTCCACCGCCGCAGGCAGTACGTTCGCACACACTTCCACCGCCATCCCTCCCTCGTAAGATGGACCATCTCTGACAACATCTAGTCCCTGACTTCAGATCCCCTGGCACCGGTCTCTACGCCAACCTCGCTCGCCTGAACCTCCCCTACGCCGAGGCCGTCTTCGACATATCGTACTTCCGCAAGCACCCCGAGCCCTTCTACTACCTCGCCAAGGAGCTCTACCCAGGCAAATTCTACCCCACCGTCTCCCACGTCTTCATCGCCCTGCTTGCCAAGAAGGGCCTGCTGCAGATGAACTTCACCCAGAACATCGACTGCCTCGAGCGCCGCGCCGGCGTCCCCGACGACAAGATCATAGAGGCCCACGGCAGCTTCGCCACCCAGCGCTGCATCGAGTGCGCCACCCCCTTCCCTGCCGAACGCATGCAGCAGCACGTCCAGGACGAGGTCGTGCCCAAGTGCGCCACCTGCGACGGCCTCGTGAAGCCCGACATTGTCTTCTTCGGCGAGGCCTTGCCCGAGGCCTTCCGGGACAACACCCACCTGCCCGCCATGGCCGATCTGATCATGGTTCTCGGCACCAGTCTCTCGGTCTACCCCTTCGCCGGTCTGGCCGAGGCTTCGCGGTCCGGGGTCCCCCGCCTGCTGCTGAACAGGGAACGCGTGGGACAGATGGGCCGGAGAGCCGACGACGTCGTGGAGCTGGGTGCGTGCGATGCCGGCGTACGCAAGCTCGCCGCTCTTCTCGGCTGGGCCGACGAGCTCGAGGAACTCTGGCGCGGCATTGTTGGCGAGAAGGAGGCCGAGAGGCAGCTGGCGTCCGCCGCGGACGAGGGCGAGGACGACCTCGAGGAGGAGATCCGTAGGGTCACCGAGGGCGTTGATACCGCTCTGAGGCTGGACGATGACGATGGAGAACCCGCCGAAAAGGCAGCCGAGAAGCCCGCGGAAGAATCGGAAGAAGTGGGATTCTCGTTAAGGCCAGACGGCGGGAGCGACACCGAGGATGCGCAGAACAGCATCCCCAAAGGTGTCGTCTCGCGGATGTCCAAGGCTCTCCAGGGCGAGGCCGAGATCGGCACCGACATCAAGGACGACCGGGGCCGCGAGGGAAGGACCGTCAACGGCTCCGAGGGCGCCCCCAAGGACGCCCTGGACTTCCGCGTCGAGGCCAAGAAGAAGATCCAGCTCGCCGTCCAGGGCATGGCCACCCCGCTCGACGAGGTCGCCATCGTCTTCGACTCCCAGGCGCCCGTCGCCGAGATCAAGGACGAGGACCCCAAGACTCAGGACCCCCTCACCGGCGTGTCGCGGTATGAGCAGACGCCCGCTCCGGGCACGGATGTCGACGCCGAGGGCTACGCGCCCCCCTCGAAGGAAGGGGGCTCCGGCCTTGGACCCGGATCCAGCACGGCCCCATCGACGATGACCCGAACCGAGACGTCATCAGAGAAGAAGGAGGAGGATTCACCGCCAGGAAGCACAAAGTTATGATGATGCATCATCTGCCTACAGCATTCCTTCCACCTTAACCTTGAGCGATTTGGATATCACGACTGAGCAACAATGACGGTTGCTGATCTTCCTTCCTTCACCTATACCCACACTGCATTGGCTACACCAAAATCGTATACACCAATGACTGCATTTACCGTGATTTAAATTCAACATGCGTTTGGGCTCATCTCTTCGGAAGTCACTCCATCCGTTCTCCGAGCCCCCTTCATGATGAACTGCCCTGCGACAGGGGTGATAGTCGAGACCAATAGACCGACAACCGTTCCCTTACCCCTCACCCTGGGACTTTGTGACTTTGTGTCACGTAATTTGGAGTGATACCATGTAGTTCAGTGGTATCTCTTCCGAGGGCTTTACCGGTTCATAATGTTGGTAGAGTGCCAGGTAACTCTTGGATCCCCAGTGGGCGACCACCTGTTTGGCCAATTGCCCGCGCTCAATACAACCAAGCATAACCAACGGATTCCCCTAAAACGTTCGGTGGGGTACGTCTAAATACTTGCGTATGTGGACGAGTTATATCAGTGAAAGTCGTGATATGATGCTGCGGCGTGGGAAGAGGGGATCCGGTAGACCACGCGGAGACATCAACCAGCCAGAGGGGAGAAGACCGGGGGCGTCCGCTTTGTATGTGTAGTACGAGCATTTGCAGAGCGCTGACACAAAACACAAGGTCCAAGTTCCAACCGTCAAGGTCGTCCCGCAAGGCGGCCATGAGTGGTATTTCCTTCAAGACTGATCATGATGAAGCGGGGGAAAGTTCAGGGCGTCTGCCTCTGCACAAGCTCCTTGGCATCATATCCAAGATGACTTGTGCTTTGGGATTTCAGAAATGCCACCGAGGCAACAGAAAGTCGCCATTGTGCCTCGTGATGGCGGGACAGCTTAGCCGCTCTTTTGGTCAACCATCGGCCACGGAATACCTCGACTCCTCGAGCCGCGTTGATCGGAGATCGCCTTGCTCTGCGCTTTGCGGTCAAACAGGCTCCTCAAGCAAGACCATCGTAGACGAAAGCATGTATATATATGCCTGTTGCAACCACTCACCACGGTCATGCCGTCGTGGTCTTCTTCGTTTCTCAATTCGCTAATGCCAGACCAACATACGCCGTGCAGGGGCACATCGTTCAAAAGGTGTCAATCAGGAGCGGGCTCCGACGACTATTTTCAAACTATCGATCGACCCTCGCTGTCCACCACCCACGGGATAAAATCGGTATCCGTGACACGTGTCCGCTGCCTCAACCCGGTCGGATCTCTGTGCGCGAATACAAAGCTCATTCCTCAGACTCCGACTCAGACTCGGACCCGGACTAGGCCGTGAGGGGTTTCTGTCCATACACAACGTAGCTGCGTCGATCGCCACCAGTCAGTCGCAAGTCAACCGGATCCATGGCTCAGGAGGCCATTGCAAAAAAAAAGAAGAAGAAAAGAAAAAAAACTTCTTTACTCACATGTCGAACATGGCGTGGAATACGCCGCTGCTGCCGCTCTTCAGCTCCTTGCGAACCATGGCAAGCTCCACCAAGATCTCGGCCTGGGTCCGTCCGAGGAGCTCGGAGAACAGCTTCAGAGACAGGGCCTCGAGGCCGTCCATGGTCAGCACCAGGTTCATCATGCCCACATCCTGGTGGTGTCTGTCCTTGGCCCACG
This sequence comes from Colletotrichum shisoi, assembly GCA_006783085.1. Classification (NCBI taxonomy): domain Eukaryota; kingdom Fungi; phylum Ascomycota; class Sordariomycetes; order Glomerellales; family Glomerellaceae; genus Colletotrichum; species Colletotrichum shisoi. The sequence continues at coordinate 1,551 of PUHP01000864.1, read as the reverse complement.
GCCCGAGTGGCGCCTTGATGCGCTGCGAGTAGCTGTTCTCGAACCCGGCGTCCGCAACCATGGCCCCGAGCCGCGGCGCCACGTCCGTGTCGCGGCCCATCGCCGAGCATGCCTCCGAGAAACTGGCCATCCACTTGGCCGTGGCGTGCTCGTCCGTAAAGGTCCCGTCGTCAGAGTAGAACTTTGTGGTGACGTCCTGAAACTCGACCCAGCCTCCGGGGTTCAAGTGGCTTTTCCCCATCCGCCCCCCCCCCCCCCCCCCCC
>PUHP01000863.1:0-18205 GCA_006783085.1 Colletotrichum shisoi | reverse complement strand
AATATATAGTAACTAGGGAGGTATAGTAGGAAGGAAGATAAATAGCGCTAGTTATAAGACTAGAATAGAGGATTAGGTTAGATTAGAGGGATTATATAGCTAAACTATATAACTTATAAGAATAATTACTTTTGCTTTTATTGTGTTTTTAGAGGATTTAGTCTAATTCTGCTAATCTAGCGCGAAAAAGGGTACTTTTTACTATAAAGAAAAAGTTACGAGTATTAAATTAGAATCAGCACTAGAACACAGAATTAATCTAGTTCTAGAAGGAAAGTAGGTAAGCAAGGTAAAAGTAGGGCAACGCCCAGCGCTAGCGAAAGTAGGGCAGCAACAGCCTACACTTTTGCCTCAGTAGGCGCGCAGGCCATAGTCTATCTTAGATTATACAAGCCCAGTCATACCTATAAAGTTATTACCAAATCTGCAAATAACCTTATAATAACTAACCTTTAACGATCTATAATATTAAACTAACATAAAGTATTTCTAAGAGAAGCTTAAATTTATCCTCTATACTATGATTATAATCTAACTTAGTATTATATTTACCTATACTCTACTTTTACGCTTCTTAATAAACCCCTTATATATATACTATTAGGTAGCTAATTAAGTTATTCAATACCTTTTCTATACCTAGTACTTAGTAATATACTATAGTACCTTAGGGGGTACCTAGGTATTAGTAATTATAAGTCATGCTTTATTTATAGATAATAAGGGGATATAAAGGTTATTATAAAGATATATTATCTTACTCTTTAGAGGCCTAATCTAGCAGAAGGCTACTTAGTAAAATACTATAATAACGTTAATAACTAAGGCTAAGCTTCTTAGCCTTAAGTATATTACTAAGAAGACTATTACCTTTAAGCGCCTCTTTTAGAATATGTAACTTACCTTAGGTAACATTTAGAGGACTAATTATAATAATAGCTAAATAATTTACCTTATAATAAGTAAAAGTAAATAGATCTTGACCTACTTATAATATATTAACGTTTAGAATATATAGCGTTAGCAAGGATGTATAACTAGTATGTTTAACGTTATATATATACTAATAGATAGTATATTAGCTAATAGTCTTACTAAAAACCTTATATAGGATAAATTTAAGTGTTTTTATATACTTCTTAACCTCTAAGATATATATATAAGGATTATATATACTTAAGATACTAATTACTAAAAGAAGAAATACCTATAGGCTACTTTATATTACTATTCTAGCTTAAAGGCTACTACTCTACTTAGGAGCTTAAAAGAAGGTTAGTTGGTACTATTAACCCCCTAGAAGCGCTACATACTAATCTATAAGAATCTTATATATAGGTATAGCTACTATAAGTAATAACTAACTAATAAGGCTATTAATTATAAACTAAATAGTAGCTACCCTATTCTTATTTATAATAGTACTAGCTATACTAAAGGAGGGACTACTAGATAGGCTAGAAAGAACTAGTAGGTTTATACTAAAACTACTAAAAGGTATACCTATAGGCTACTTTAAAGTTAGTAGTACTAATACTACCTTACTATACCTCTATATACTATAATAAATATCCCCTTAGGGAAGGGTGTTTTTAAATATAATATAGCTTTATAACATACTAGTTACTTAGCTAAGGACTTGTATTAGAATTAGTAATACTTTTATAAATAACGCTATTAGGAAATATATACTTAAAGCTAAAGAACTACGCTTTATAACTAGGAACTTCTAGACTAGATAGTAGAGCTTAGTACCTTTAATAATCTTAATATAAAGGGTCTTACTAAGTATATATTAGTAGTACTTAAGGGACTAGCTTCTACTAGCTAGTATATACTACCCTAAAGAATTACTATATAGTATGCTTTAAATATACTAAAAGTACTTAAAGTTATTCTTTAAGGTAGGCTTTAAGGTTTTAATATAGGTAGTTTATACCCTCTCCTTCTCTATAACTATAGCTACTAACTCTATATACTTAATTAGAATATAGTTTATATAATATATAGTAAATAATAATATACCTACTATAGAGGCTTAAAGGGCCTTATTTAAGGCTACTTAGTATAGGGCTTAGGTACTAAGGGAGAAAGAGGTATATTATCCTTTATCCTTACTATTAGTACCTATAATAGAGATATTAAGATAAGGGGGCTATAAACTACCTTTATCTATAATATCTTTACTGCCTTTATTACCTCTACCTAAGTCCTCTTATTACTAACTATTAGCTTTACTTTAAGACTATATAACTAAGATAATATACGTTAGTAGGAGGGACTATAGGTAGGTTAATAGAGAGAGTAGAGGAGCTACTACTCTCTCTATTTCTCTTATATACTATAGTATAAGCTTTAGCTTAGGCTATATATACCATAGTAGTTTAAGTATATAATAACTCTTTTTTTCTATTTAGAGGTATCTACCTTATATATTAGTATTACTTTAACATAGTATAATATAAATACTACACAGGCCTCTTTATAATATCTATGTATAAGTAAAAGTAAAGGTATTTTAATATATATAGTTATTATTATTATTATTCTTAAAGGAAAAAAATAATACCTTTTTTATAAGCTTAAAAAAAAGGTAATATATTTACTTAAGGTAAGTACTAAACTAGCTAAATAACTAGGCTAATTAAAGCCCTTTATTTAGCTTTATTTTTTCTTATAATAATATAAAGGGGAGTATATATTTAAATACTAGATTTAGTATAATATAACAATTTTTTTATATCTACTACTTTATAAGTAACCTTTATTACCTTAAAATACTCCTATATAGTAATATCTTTTATATTTAGTTACTTATAGGTATATAATATCTAAGACTATCTTATCTACCTAGGGGGGTGTATTATAATACCCTTATAGGTATCATGTAGCCTTATAGAGCCTAGATCTAGAATAACCTTTATTCTAGGCCGGACCTAGCTTAGCCCTACTTGGTTAGTGGGCTATTTAGTTGCGCTGAGACAGGTGGTCTCACACGTAGACAATACAAGCCGTTTTCTCATGTCGATTCCCACCCGAAGGTTGCCTCTGCGACAAGATCTTATCAAACTCAGCCCCGCGGTCCCAGTATGCCCCCCCCCCCTTCAACTCTTTGCCCTCCCCCTCTTCGACCTCGAGGTCGTCAAGTCACATGCCTTGGCTCGTACGACATACTATTTTGGAAAAGGGCTGAAAATTCCATATAACTCATTGTTTCTACAATACCAGACCCGACTTCTAAGTCCAACCATGTCTCTTCACCATCCCCGTCTCATACATGTCAGGTCTTTCCGTCGCACCCGCATCTTGACCTCCCAACCCCATCACCCCTCTACAGAGACCGTTCCGTCCGTCCCGGGCCTCGGTGCCCCCGTCGACTTCTCCCCCATGAACCCGCCCGAGACGAGCCTCAGCGCCGCGTCGAACGGGTCCCCGCCCGCCTTGTTCGCCGTCGGCAGCCCCGCCGCCTCGAACGCCTGTTCGAAATCCCTCCGGATGTCCGAGAAGGCCTCAATTCCGACCGACACGCGGATCAGGTCCGGCGTCACGCCGCCCTTGATCTTCTCCTCGTCAGGGAGCTGCTGGTGCGTCGTCACCCACGGGTGGATGATGAGCGTCTTGGCATCGCCGACATTGGCGAGATGCGAACAGAGCTTGAGGTTGTCGACAACGGCGCGCACCTGGTCAATGTTGCCAGCCTGGGGGGTTTGGACTGTCAGTTCACAGCTGTCGTCACGGAAGAGGAGGCACAAAGATATGGAGTAACAAAACTCACCACTCCGAACGTCAGCACGCCGCCGGCGCCGTTGGTAAACACCCTCTTGGTGTACTCGTAGTCCGGGTGCGACTTGAGCCCCGGGTAGAGCACCCAGTTGACGCTCGGGTGCGCCTCGAGCCACTCGGCCAGCTTCTGCGTGTTCTCCGAGTGCCTCTCGCCCCGCAGCGCCAGCGTCTCGAGGCCCTGCAAGAGCAGCCAGGCGTTGAAGGGACTCAGGCAAGGGCCAAGGTCGCGCATGCTATCCATTCGCACCTTGGCCGAGAGCGCCTTGTACCCGTACGTGTCCCAGAAACGCAGGCCGTGGTACCCGTCCGCCGGCTCCGTGAAGCCGGGGAACTTGCCCGACGCGCTCCAGTCAAAGTGACCGCCGTCGACGACAACGCCGCCCATGGACGTGCCGTGGCCGCCGATCCACTTGGTCGCCGAGTGCGTTACGATATCGGCCCCCTGCCGGATGGGCTGGCAGAGGTATCCGCCCATGCCGAACGTGTTGTCCACAATGAGAGGGATGCCGTGTTTGTGCGCCACGTCGGCGATGGCTTGGATGTCCGGCACGCTGTGCTTCGGGTTGCTGATGGTCTCGATGTACACGCACCGCGTGTTCTCGTCGATGGCCGCGTCGATGTCGGCCGGCTCGTTGCCGACGACCCACTTGACGTCGATCTTGAACTTCTTCATGTACACCCGGAACTGGTTGTAAGTGCCGCCGTATAGCCAGCTGGTGCTGACGAAGTTATGCCCAGGGTCGCAGCACTGCGTCAGCGCCATGAACTGCGCCGCATGGCCCGATGACGCCGCCACGGCGCCGACGCCGCCCTCTAGCATCGACATGCGCTTCTCGAACACGCTGTTGGTTGGGTTACCCATGCGCGTATAGACATATCCGTCCTTGCTCCACGCAAACTTGCTGGCGCCATCTGTCGATAGGTTGTTGGAGGTGGTCAGTTGCTTGTATCATCCGGTAGCTTTGCACCATCGACGCGCAAAGGGGAAGGAGGGGGAAGTAACTAACCGGCAGCATCGGTGAAGTTGTAAGCAGCGGTCTGGTACAGAGGGACCGCACGAGAGCCGTTGACCGGGTCGGGCTCCTGGCCGCCGTGAACGGCAACCGTAGAGAAGCTCGGCTCCCTGGGCAGCAACCATCATCTGTCAGCTCGTCTGATGATGCAAAAGCCGACCGGGATTCTCTCTTTGCTCACCAGTCCACGTTGATGAGAGATCCGGAGACAGGCATCTTGGAAAGGCCGGAGGGGGGAGAGGGTGCTTTGGTGAGAGGGGTTGTAGTATTCTAACGTTGTGCTTCGTTCGCGTTCCTGATCCAAATTCTAGACCTGCTGACACACTGTTCACTGCAACTTGTGAACCGGTTGCCATCCCATCATGGCAAACGCAATATCTTTAAATGTTCCTCAACGCCTTTCGAGAGAGAGAGAGAGACAGATCTCCATCAATTCGTTTCAAGTCGTTCGATAATACCCCTCAGCTCGGTGCACAGATAGCGGCACCGTTTGCAGATCGGGGTTGCTCACCACCGGTCTTTGCTGATAAGTGAGCAAACCCCGCAAATCCCCTCCTCGCCTCCTTCGCGCTTGTTCCCGAAACCCCACCAGATGCCGTCGGGTTGCTCTAAGGTGCAAGATGCAACCTGCAGGCGAAGACGCCGACGCAGACGCAGACAGACGAATCCCGAATGGACTGGGAGGGGTGTATGCTGGAGCCTGGAGGCAGTACTGCGGATCGGGCCAGTCCTAGACCGGAGTCTCAAACATCATTGTGGGTTCGATGACACTCCGAATTTGGTCTGCGGCGGGGACGTCAGCACGGAAAAGTCAGTTGTCAGACAACGAGGTGCGTGGCGAGATTGAGGGGTTACTTACCGCGCATCCCGCCAAGTGCCTCAAACGCCGTGGCGTAGTTCTCCAGCGTCGCCGAGATAGAGGCCAGCCCCGTCTGCAGGCGCAGCAGAAGGCTCTCCACCATGGGCGTGGTTAATGCGTTCTCCGGGTACATGGCCTTCGTCTTGTGGTTGACCATGAGCAACGCGTACGCGCACTGCATTGCGCAGCAGGCGAACGAGGGCATGGTCCGCGGACAAACAATGGTCGAGGTGGGTGCTAGATAACACGGCGGGGGACATAGCTGGCCGAACGGGTTGGGATATGGGAGGTCGTCGAACGACTGGGCAATGTTAATGGCCGCCTTGAGGCAGATCTTGGCCGACTGATGACTGCTGAAGGGGAACGCCGCCGGCGGATTGCCATTGGGCGAGTGTGCCAAGTGAGGGGAAGACTTCTTGTCCGTGGGCGTCGTCGATCCGTTTGAAGTGGTGGGCACTGGGGGTGACGGCAGGCTCATCATGCAACTAAAAGAGCATGATGGCCAGGATCGCGGCTCCGTGTTGCCGTCGTTATCGGATTTGGACTTGAGGTCGCAGTGCTTCCCGGAGAAGACGGGCATGTCAAAGAAGGCGCAGTATCGGTGCAACTTGATCCGCGCACTGGCTCTGTCGTCAGCAGCTGTTCCCAATGTGGAAGGACCTTTGGATCACTCGCCTGTTGAGCTTGATGCGAGCCATACACCTTAGCGAGCGAGACAGGACTTCCTCCGTAGGATCGAGTGGCGTTGTCGTCGTCGACTGCAGGATCCAGGAGTCGGCCATGGCATTGAGGGGCTCGAGGTACTGCTCCATCTCCTTCATCCGCGTGTAGATGCGGGTCATGTCGCCTCCGGATTTGACCGTCTTATTAAGCTCAATGACAAACTGGGTTGCCGAAAGAATCGCTTGCTGGGCCTGGATGAAGACAGCAAAGGCCTGGGCACAGATCAACATCGGCTCAGGGTTTGGCGGGACTGATTTTTTGACACCTACCTCGGGGTCGGATTGGATTACAGGGTATTTTGCCGTATAGCTGGGCGTGAATACCGAAAAGGTCGGCTCCTCGGCCGTGTCAGTCAACGCTCCTCCAAGGGATGGGGCTAGAAGACATACCGTGTTGCTGACAATGGACCCCTGGCATACGCAGATGTACTACAAACGCCGTCAGCAAGGCGACGGATCCTTCGGCAGAAACGCGAGAAACACACCGTCATCCACCAGACCCTACGCTTGGCCTCGGAATGTTCGTCATCCTCGGTGCAGGTGTGAAGCGATAGGGACATGGCGGCCACCAAAGCCTGGCCTGCCCTGGCCTGCATCTTCTTCAGGTTGCCCCTTTGTGCGTACTCGTAAACGCTGAGGATGTCCAAGGCAACAATGCTCTCGAGCGCTACGGGCACGCCGGGGTGGAGCTGCTCCCTTTGGAAGTCGTCAGGGGACTCATTGAGAGCCTTGGGTGGTTCAATGGAGGAATCGGGGAGTTCCGACTCGATTTCGATGCTCTCGATGGCGCATTGGGCCAGATACTGGGCACATCTCCGGCGGAAGACGACCGACTCTTTGTTCAGATGGTTGGTGTCGTTGGAACATGGAATCAGGGCAAGAATGGCAGAGATGGCCAGGCTCAGGGGTGTCGAGGGCTGGTACTCGTCGGCGAAGCCGTCCGTGTCGTTCTGGAAATGCGGCACGGCCTGGTCCATGGGCAAGGAGGCAGGCGGCGGCAGGATGGGAAAGAAGGGGTGAATGAAGATGTAGTAGGCGTCGAGGCTATTCCGGCATGAGCACGAGCACTGGCCATGGGAGCAGACAGAAAAAAGACCGTGGGCGGGGAGGGGATACTCACATGGCTTGGTCACTCTTGTAGGTTCTCGCGACGGGAACCTGAGGCGGGGAAAAGTTGAACGAGTTCTCGGAAGCGCTCTCGCCACTTGTGCTCCCCGGCACGCCCGACATGAACAGAGTGTCAAAGATGAAGTCGCTGTCCTGGAAAAAGTCCTGCAGCTGCTTCAGGCCAGCGCCAGGGTCGATGTAGTTTTGGACAGAGATGGCTGTGGCCTCGGTCAAGAACTGGTCCGACTCTGCTCTCAAGCGCAACGACTCACGGTCTTGATGGGCAACTTCGTCAGGAGGCATCTCTCCATTCAAGGCCTGAACCTGCTGGGCGAGCTCCTCGGCCGGGCGCGGCTTTCTCCTCACACGGGCGCCGCCTCTCCGGCTGGGTTTGTAGACGCATTCGCGCCCTCTACTCTTGCACTGCACCACGTCAGCCGAGCTTCCTTGGGAAAACGAGGCGGGCGCTATGTCATGGTCGTCCTGAGCGGATGCTTACACTAGCACATGGAGTCGACCCATCGCATCGTGTTCGTGATGCTCGACTATTTACGCGTGAGTTCGAGTTCAAGGTCCAGGGTTGACTCGGACTCTAGTTCCAGCTCTAGAGCGCGAGCAAAGCGTGGACGTGCCACGGCGGCGGCGGCGACGACGGCGCATTGGACGACGGCCAACGTCGACCCGTGGACGAAGACAGGGAAAAGGTAGACGTACCAGGCAAGGCAAGCAATTTTGACGGGAGGCGTCGCAAACTTCTTCTTGGCCGCAGAGAGCGGAACCGGTGGCGATACAGCTTCGGTCATGGTGCTCATGGCCGAGGGGGACAGCCGGATGGGATGGCACTGGTCTACAGACAAGATGGAGCAAAGATGACCGTCTTGGTACCTAAGGGGAGAGGGATGGCAGGGACAGGACAAGATTGCCAACAATCCTTTCCGGGCCGGTCGAGGTCTGTCACGCCGAGCGGGCGGCGGCGGCGACGGCGGCGATGGCGGAGACGGGTTCAGTTCAGCCGGACTCACTTCCCTTAGCCGCGTGGGATTGGGTGTTGGCGTGACGTGATGAGGTGGCGGCGGCAACGGCTACGAAGATATCGCGGGTAAGATACGTAATGAAATGGAGTGAGACCTGCTGAAGGGAGCTGTGTGGGTGGGTGAGCGAGTGCCCGAGTGGGTAGACGAGAGACGCTTGGTGTGGTGTGGTGTGATGTGGACGACGAGGAGCTGAAGCGGCGGCCGGGCCGGAGATCGAAGGTCAAATGTGAGCTCAGGTCAGGTCAGCTAAGGCGGGACAGCTGCGGCCGGATGGCAGCTTTGGGGGGTTAGTCTTCAGGCCGGTGTTGTCAGCTGGCGCGCAGTGTTACAGATTGATTCTGTGAGGTGGCAGGTGATAATGCAAGCAGGCAGGTAGGGTGTAGGCTTGGTGTAGATGCAGTGCGGATACAGAGACAGGCAGATGCAGCTAGTTGCTGGTGGAAAGTGCCGGAAGAAGTGCAGTTGCGGGCAGATGCGGGTGCAGGTCTAGGTACGGGTGGCAGGTGCAGGTGCTGCGGAGTGCAGAGTCATTCGTGGAGTTCGTTCTTTACCTCCTCTCTCAATCGGCGACGGAGGGGCAAAATACGGCGACCAGGAGGGATCTGTAATGGGGAAGGGAAGGCCATGGCAGGAGAGGAAAGGCAAGGCAAGAATGGGTGGGGGTGAGGGTGAGGGTGAGGGAAGCAAAAATGCCTATGGTTTGATCCCGGCCGGTCTAGATCGGCGTCCCGCGCGTCAGTTCGAGAGCATTTTCGATTTACCCTTTTCCACTTTTGTTTTATTTATTTATTAGCTGCTCTAATCCCCCCTCCACTGGGGCGATGGGTGTACCTACGCCTTCCAGGGCTGTTGTTTTTATTCGTTCCTTGTGCCTTCGGGAGTTGAAATGGAGAAGGGTGCATCCCCGAGATTGGGTCCAAGCGGGGATCATGGGTGGAGAGACAGACTTCAGAGGACACCAAAATTGACCAATTGACTGGCAGAAAGCCTTGACTTCCCGCTGATTGCACTGTGTGGTTCTCCATTCTGGGGATAAATGCGGTTCTGAACCGGGGTCAAACACAGTAAACTTCAGCGAATCGCACAGTATACAAGGATACCTATCCTTTTGCGCTCCCCTCCTCGGTTTCGCGGGTTTCGCCAGTTCCACTATCCCTTCAGCGACTAATCAACCGACTGCTTGTAGCATCGTGCCATCATGTTATCTCGACTCGACTCAGTCTTTCTTGTCTTCTCATCTCTCCCAATCCCTCATGGCCTGGAGTTCTTAGCTACCCGTGAGCTCGGATATACGTACATGCCCGGCTCGAGAACCAACACATGTTGCCTAGGCCTCGCCGCCTCCGACACGACTCGGCTTGCTTTTCGAACAAGATATAGTTCAAACATCTTCATCACCAGTAAACATTTTATGCTTGCAGGTGTTTCATTACCTACTCAGACCTCTTATATGCGATACAACTTCTCCCGCTGAGCCATGTGCTCGACTCCCTCAACAGACTTTTTGTCGTTTTCACACGGCAGTTCTGCACCATAGGCCCTTGAGCCGACATTGGCCGCTTGGACGCTTTGCTAAGCTTCGCGACCTCCGAACCAGCCAACCAACCAGCTGGCTTCATCGCTTTCTTTCACGATCTCGCACGCCTCGCCCGCCTCGCCCGCCTCGCCCGCCTCGCCCGCCTCGCACGCGGCCTCCCCCAAAAATCATAACGGCACTCCATCCTGGCACCACAGCCCCGCACGCGCCTCGCCCTTCGACTCTATTGCTTCAACTGCCTACGTAACGCCCGCAGCAGAACGGACACGGAAAGCTCGAAGCACCCCTCGCGGCCGCTGCTTCAATTGGTAAAGGCAACGCTGGTGCCAGGCTTGGTGTTGACTGTCAATGAACTATACAGCCTGTCAGTTTTTGGTCCACGGCATTTCATTTCAGGCTTCGTGCGCCCCGTCCTCATCCTTGTCACGACAACCACCACTTACAAGACATCGGGCCGGGAGTAACTGCCGACCGGGTCAAAGTCGAGCTGTCAGGCGTTGTTAGTTTCGGCTACTCGACTGGACGCAAGATGGCCTCTCGTACCTTGGACTCGGTGAGGTCTGCCATCCTGAGGTCGGCATAGATGGTGGTCTCCTTGTCCCACACGGGCTCGGCGAGGAAAGTGCCCAGCGGTCCGACAATGCATGAGCCGCCGTGGTTGACAATGTCATCCGCCTCCCACTGCTCTCCGTCCGGTCGCCGGTCCGGATCTTCGGCCGTGAACGGCGGATAGTCGGCTGGAAAGTCGGATACTTTGCACGCGGAATTGACCGAGACGACAAAGCAGCGTCCCTCCTTGGCAATGTGCTGCATCGACGCTACCCATGACGGCAGGTCATCCGCGTGGGGCGCAAGGTAAATCCTTTATACGTCAGAGAGTGGCCGGCATTCTTCCCGGAGCCAAAGCATCCGCATATCAGCAGCCAACTCACTCGATGCCTTGTTGGTACAACGCCATACGTGCGGCCGGCATGTAGTTCTCCCAACTGTTTCTGCGTCAACTTTGTTGATGCGGCCCTGCGGTGCGGTTCGGAACAAACTCACCAGATCAGACTCCCGACCTTTCCAACATCTGTCTGCAATACTTGGAGGCCGTCGCCGGAGCCTCGTCCCCACACTAGTCGTTCCGCCGCCGTCGGGATCAACTTTCGGTTGTCAGTGCGAGCGCGAACGGCGGACGATTTTGGCGGCATTACCTTGCGGTGTTTGTACACCACTTTTCCCTCGCGGTCGAGAAGCAGGGCCGTGCAGTACAGGGTGCCGCCCGCCTTTTCGATGATGCCGACCTGCAGAAGGACGTTATTGGCCCTAGCCGTTTCGGACAGCCTGTCGAAAGCAGGCGAGGGTACTTCGACAGCCGAGTCGAAGTACTTGGCGAACCATTTGCGCCCTACGAGAATTAGCTTCTTGAGCACCCACTCAACCACAAGCTGTGGTGTCCTCGAGACTACCTCTCGGCTCGCGCGCGCCAATTGTCGTGTCGAAGCTGTATCTCCATGGGTAGGCAGACAAGAACGCTTCCCTGTTTTGTTTTTTTTGTTAGCCGCAACCTCAAAAGAGACGTGCTGATGCTGTTTACGCACGGGAACACCACAAGATCCGCACCGGCGGCTGCAGCCTCCGCTGTCAGCTTGCTCAGCTTCTGCAGACTCTTGTGCAGGTCAAACGAGACGGGAGCAGCTTGCACGGCTGCGACTTTGACAATGGGGCGGTTGGATGTCATTGTGAACATGTGTATTGGAGTTGGGATGAGATTGAACACCACTTTTGCAAACAGCAATGCCTCTTTTAAGGGACTTTTCACGACGGCCATAATTCGAGTCATCGGATAGCGACTTATGACTCCCACCCACGAGGCCCAGTTGTAGTCGTCGTTGCTCTCGCTGCGTGGTCACAGAATCCTACGCGATCAGTCACACTGGCATTCGCCAGCGGGAGGATGCGATGGCGTACCGCCGATTCCGTCCCGTCTGCAGCTTCGGGCGTTGTGGCTCAAATCCCGGACCCTCTTCCAAAGCCCGGCGGTAATGGGTCGGGATAGGCGGGCATGCGGGCGTCTGGGGGCCCCCTTTCAGACCTGCCCCTCCCGAAGAGGCGATAGGTGTATGCGAAATGGTCGACTGTACGGGATAGATGCTGTGATGATAGGGAGGGGTGTGGGGATTACTCCAGCTTCATGGGCTGATCATGATGACCATCGACGTTTTCTTCCCGCCGAAAACGACGACTCGAAACGAACTTCATGTTGGATCTTATGGAGCTTTCTGGCACTCAGATTTATTCGAGCTCATCTTTTCCTCTCCCAACAAATCATTCGACTGCATTCATGACAAGGCAGATTGACACTAGAGGGAGATCTATCTATCTATTTAGCGATCAGACCTGATCCTCTTTTCCGCCAAACGTCGATTCCCTCCCCCACTTCCCGATCTGCTGCTGTAAAAAGGTTCGGCGTTAGAGAATACTAACCCTTCCTAAACCAGGATATAGATTATGAAAATGGCTCTTTGTAAGTCAGCGTGAGACCAAGCGCGGTGCCTCCTTCTGACCTCTGCATAGTGCTTGATTCCAACCCAAATCCAAACAACTTCTACGCCCGACTCATCCACAACCAACGTTTTGCTTGTATCCCGAGCCTTCAGCTAGAGTGGGGCGAAACACTCTCGAGCTGTCCCGTCGCGTACAAAACTTGGGGAAAGCTCAATGAAGACGGCAATAACGTTCTGGTCATATGCCACGCCTTAACAGGGAGCAGTGATGTTGGCGACTGGTGGAAACCTCTCATCGGACCTGGAAAGGCCTTTGACGCCCAGCATTTCTTCATCTTTTGCGGCAACGTTCTAGGCTCTCCGTATGGCAGTGCATCGCCATTGTCCATCAACCCCGACACTGGTCGACACTACGCGAACAAGTTTCCCCAGACAACCGTCAGAGACGATGTCAAGGCTCACAAGCTGGTGCTTGACGCCCTCGGCGTCAAGTCGGTTGCTGCCGTCATCGGCGGCTCAATGCGCGGGATGACGACTCTGGAGTGGCCTCTTTGCACACCCTCTGGATTTGTCCGAAACATCATCCCCATCGCCACAGCTGCCGACCACTCTGCCTGGGGCATATCCTGGGCCGAGACTCAGCGACAGTGCATCTACTCGGACCCCAAGTTCGACGGCGGGTACTATGAGCCGACGCCAGAGGGTCAGCCTTCAGCGGGACTGGCTGCTGCGCGCATGATTGCCATGCTGACGTATCGTTCTTGCACAAGCTTCGACAGCCGATTCGGAAGGAAACCATCGCGCAGTTTGGCCAAGTCTCAGGAGCCACCTTTGGACCTGCCGCGAACAGACGTCCCGGCGATATCAACAGAAACCCATGGCAGAAACACGGTTGCGCAACGGGGGAGGAACCCGTCCTTCTCAGCCCAGGGATACCTGCACTATCAGGGAGAGAAGTTCATCAGGCGATTCGATGCCAACTGCTATCTGCATATCACCAACAAGATGGACAGCCACGACGTTGCCCACGGCAGGACACGGAGATCCGATGATGCCGCCCTGGCAGAGGTATTGTCCGGCATACCTCCAGGGGCACTCGTCATCGGCGTCGAGACGGACGCGCTGTTTCTGCCAGAGCAACAACAGCGCCTCGCCGCACACCTTCCGGGTGCATCGTTGTCTGTGCTGAAATCCTCGGACGGGCACGACGGCTTCCTGCTCGAGTTTGAGCAGCTCGATGCCCTGATCCAGTCCCATCTGCGCTCCCGGTTGCCAGAACTGTACGCCGTGACGTACCAGCCAGGAGAATCTCGAGACGAAGACACGACAACGGCAGGGGCGGACGGCAGCCTTACGGGGGAGCTTGAACACTGGTAGAACTAGACGTGATGATCGTAGGGCTGGTGATTGCAGGATTGAGCACGTTGAACCTTCAAGCGCTTTATTTCGGATAAATGGACCGTCACGTGGCTGTCAGCCAGTCTTGGGTGCTGGGAGGATGAGCATATCACGACTGTTTGGGTTCCAGAGAAAAGAGGGTTTGATTGTGCCTGTGTTTACACTGCTGGGTAGTGGTGGAAAGTCTATCGTAGAGATGGTTCCCTTCATCTCGGCGGGCCAATTATGGATTGGTAGTTCCCGGTTGGGCATCAATGACGCCTCGACGCCCACGCTTCTTTCTAAGCAGCCAGAGAGGCTCGATCGAAGGGAGCTCACATTCCGCATGAAGATCGTTGTGGTTGCTTGCTCTCACCTACCTACACCTTCGTCGGATCTCTTTTCGCGTTCGACGTCCGGGTATTCAAAAAAAAAAAAAAAAAACATGCTTCTCGGCATCAAAACTTATTTGCCGTTGGTTATCCTATACCAACCGAGAGAGAGCACAGGACAACAATAGACCCGTTGCAGCTTTGAGTGGGAAAACTTGCCCTATTTCGTCGTTGCCTCTAACCCGTTCATCGTTTACTCTGCAGCGTTGTGCCGTGACTAGATGATTTAGTTTCAGGCTGGATAAGCATGTAAGAGCCAATGTGTTCACGCAGGGCGACGACATACGATATTTGCCCTGTTGTATTTTCTGCCCAAGCATCATGGTGAACCGGAAACGACCGGCGCACTTCCTTTTGTCGCCCCCCCCCCCTGCTGCAGGACCAACAACAGCTTGGGCATAGATGCGCGAGGTCCCCGAGGAGACGCATCGCCCACTCACCACAACTTGTGACGCGGCGCAACCCCCCCCCCCTTTGTTGTCTCGGGAACTGGAGCTTGAACCTGTAAGCCCCGAAGCGGAAGTTCGCCGTTCGCTCCAAACGGACTGTGAGGGAGTTGGCCTATGCGGCTGGCCATGCCCTTCAAATCCCGGCCCGGGATTTGAGTTCGCGATGATGCTGCAGTCGCCGACGGCCAAACTCCACCATTGCCGAAGACCCCGTCGCCAATGGCAGCCGCTGTCAGGCCCGGAACGGGACCGAATGTGTGGGAATGTCCACGTTTTCTCTCTCTCTCTGTCTCTCTGTTCTCGTGATCCAATGGCCGCTGAATCAAAGGGAGGGGGGGGGTATTGCGACTTCGCCTACTCCGTCCAACAGCCCCCGAGACCAACTTATACAGACACACACACACACACACACACACAGGAACACACCCCGATATACACGAACAGACACGTACACGTAAACAGAACCCTGGCTGAGCCGTCGCCGCAGCCGAGCCATGATTCACCGTTCATTCCACGGAATCCTGGTTTTGCTGACCGAGTCCCCGTAGGCAGAGTCGACGATAAATGGAGTCTAATAAACCAAGTTTGACGAGCGCCCATCACGAATCCAACATTACGGCCCACTCCTCGCCATCGCTGCGTCTCCAATCGACTGACCGACTGACCGACTGACTGACTGACTGATTCTCTACGTCGCCAGCGTAGAAACAGGATCGTCACTCCTGTCTGGCCCCTCCCCTTCTCCCCTTCTCCCCTCCTCCCTTACCCTCCCCGTTCCACCGCCCGTCATGGAAGCCGTCGGGGACAACAGGCCGTGGCTTGTGCAGAAGTACGGCGGTACGAGCCTGGGCAAGCTCCTCGACCCGATCTGCAGCAAAATCATACCGTCTCATCTGCGAGAGTACAACCTGGTCGTCGTGTGCTCGGCGCTCTCCGGTTCCACAAAGGCCAGCGGCACAACGAGCCTCCTGCTGGAGTGCATCTCCCACGCCGAGGCCGGCCTCTCGGCCCAGACGCAGCTGAACAGGAACATCGACGCCATACGGGACACGCACGTCCGGCTGCTCGAGAAGCACCTGGTCAACTCCAACGGCACGAGGAGCGACCTCTGCCGCGACATCTTCGACACCACCAAGGCGGTCATCTTCAGGGAGTGCGAGAGCCTCCGCGGCTTCCTGCTCGCCGCCCAGATCATCGGGGAGCTGTCGCCCCGCGCCCGGGACCGCGTCGTCTCCCTGGGCGAGAAGCTGGCCTGCCGTGTCGTCGCGGCCTTTCTCGGCAGCAAAGATGTCCACGCCGAGACCGTGGTCCTCGAGGACGTCGTCGAGACCGTCTTCGGCAGCAGCGTCTTCGACCAGAAGGCGGCGCTGGGCAGCCTCGGCCCGCGGTTCTACCACCTCGTCGCGGACGAGATCGCCAAGAGGATACGGGGTTGCGGCGACTGCGTCCCCGTCGTGGCGGGCTTCTTCGGCATCATGCCGGACTCGCTGCTGAAGAACGTCGGCCGCGGGTACTCGGACCTCTGCGCCGCCATGTGCGCCGTCGGCACGGGGGCCGTCGAGCTGCAGATCTGGAAGGAGGTGGACGGCATCTTCACGGCGGACCCGAGAAAGGTGCCCTCGGCGAGGCTGCTGTCGACCGTCACGCCCGAGGAGGCGACGGAGCTGAAGTACTACGGCAGCGAGGTCATCCACCCGCTGACCATGGACCAGATCCGGTGCGCCAACATCCCGCTGCGGCTCAAGAACGTCTTCAACCCGACGGGCCGCGGCACCATCGTCTACCCGACGCCGCGGACGACGCCGCAGACGACGCCGCCCCTGACGCCCCGGAAGACCCTGATGACGCCTCCGATATCGACGACGGAGGAGGAGGAGGAGGAGGAGAAGAGGGACGAGAAAGTCGTCGTCGACGCCCAAGTCAAGCCGGAGCCGAGACCGGCGACGCTGCCGACCATCGACTTCATGCTGGGCAACGGGTACCACGGCGAGAGACAGGAGCGGCGGCGGCCGACGGCCGTCACGGCCAAGGACGACATTTTTCTCGTCAACGTGGCGTGCAACAGGAACACCAAGTCGCAGGGGTTCCTCTCGGGCGTCTTCGACCGCCTCGAGGACGTGGGGTTCAAGGCGGACCTCGTGACGACGAGCGAGCGGAGCGTGAGCCTGGCGTGCCAGCTCGCCGAGGACGGGCCGTCCCGGCACCAGAGGCTGAGGGCCGAGCTGGAGAAGTTTGGAAAGGTGAGTGCTTTTTTTTGGGGGGGGGGTTCTCTCTTCTTCATAAGGTTGTGTTTGGCTGACGTCGGTTCGAAACAGGTCATCATAACGGAGAACATGTCCATCGTTACCGTCGTCGGGCACAAGATGCGCAACATGGTCGGCGTGTCGGCCGAGATCATGGCGGCGCTGGCGTCGGCCAAGATCAACATCTTCATGGTGAGCCAGGGGGCGAGCGAAATCAACGTCTCGTAAGTCCGGGGGAAGTCCCTTGTTTCCTTTTCTCTTCCTTTCCTTTTCGTTTTCTTCACTGTCGCTTCCCCGCCATCTCTTGATCTGGATGACGAGAGAAAAACCACCGACTGACTGACTGACCATCGCCAAGGCTCGTCGTTCGCGCCGAGGACGCCGTGCTGGCGCTCAACATGATCCACAGCAAGGTCCTGCGCATCCCCACGCACTGGGAGCAGGAGAACAACTTCATCAAAGGTGCGGAGGCCCGTCGGCGGCGGCGGCGGCGGCGGCATCCCACCGCCGCCCCAGAACTCCTACTCGATCCCCCTCTTCCTCCTCCTCCTCCTCCTCCGGAGAAACACGCATCGTGGTACCGGCAACCGCTTACACATGCTCCCAGGTCCGTGGCTCTACTGATACGGCAATAGAGGACAGGCCACGATGACGGCGGCGCGTACGGCGTGGGCGGGCCTGGGCCCCTGCGGGATGGCGAGTATGGGTCTATCGAAGGGTGGGCGAAGAGAAGGAGAGGTTTAAGGCGGGCGCGCGCTAGATGGAGAATACAAAGCTGAGACGGTTGACGGCATCTGGGGGGGGCATGTTCAGAAAGCGGAGGAGGGAATGTTGTGGCGGTTGCCCTCGTTAATTATCGAGATATCACTGGGCAGATGCGCATCTCGGGCCGACGTTATCGTACACGGAGAAAGCATTAAAGGCAGTCTGAGACGACCAGTTTGGGTCAAAATGAGTTGGTGAAATACGAACCCCCCCCCCATTGTCCGCTTGGTTCTTCGTGCTTGTTCTCCAGGGATGAGGCGGCACCTGAGCTAGGAGTGTTCAGAAGTCTACTATGGCTTTTTTTCTTCCGAGAATCATCAGCTACATCTGTTGTCTTACACGTCAACAAGGAATCGAGTAACGACAGATGCATTTTGAACCGGTTCGAAATGCATCTGTCGTTACTCGATTCCTTGTTGACGTGTAAGACAACAG
>PUHP01000860.1:7682-18223 GCA_006783085.1 Colletotrichum shisoi | reverse complement strand
AGGTGCTACTAGACTACTTATCCTAGACGCCTATTACAGCTATATAATAATAGACTTTATGTAGTAATGCTTCTAGAACTAGATATATCTAGTCTATCTACTACTATACTCCTCTACTATCCTCTAGCCTCTAGATGTATCTATTTTTAGCCTATTAAAGTAGGCCTATAGGAAGGGGGTTAGATCTATAAATAACTAGGTTAGTAATTTAACTGTTGCTAGCAAAAGGGTATTTCTAGACTATTATTTTAACGCACGCAAAGAAGTAATAATAGCCTAGAATATTAAGAGTGGCTGGAAGTGGACTGGGCTGTAGCTAATCTCTATGAGATACCCTCTATCTAACTCCCTAGTATCTAGGGCATTATCTAGCTAGCAGAGCAACTAGTAGACTAGCTAGCCTACTAGCTAGTAGTGGGATGAGGCTATATCTATTATCCTATAGTCAACCCCTTATTAGCCTAATGATCTACAGCATCAATTACACCTATTCAACTAGCTAGGTAAGGATGTACTAGATACCTATACTATCTGTTACCTATCTAGAAAGGTGTAAAAGGGCTATAATAACTAGGCATCTAGACTGGCGGTTCTAGAGTAGTAAGTTAGCACATTACAGGCCTAGTTGGATAGTCAGCAGCAGAACAAGAGGAAGAAGGTCCCTACATCGCCTAACAGCACTTTTGCTACTATATGGGATATCTAGAAGGTAAAAAATCCGGCTGCTAGTGAAATAGATGATCTAGATGAATCCAGCGCATCTGAATTATCCAGCAAAGCCGAAAGTTGCGTATGGGTGGGCGGCAAGCCTGGGGAAATAAGTGGTGATAGTGGTGGTGATGGTGGTGATGATGGTGGCTCGGATGTGGGGGTGGCTCGTAACTAGGGTGGTGGAGTTAATAGCTGTTGCGAGACGTCGAATAACGGTGGCAGAAACACGCTTGTCCCCGGGTCAACGACCTCGAAAGAAGCGATGAAGCTTTTGGGTGGTCCAAAGAGACTGAGTGCACGTGGACGGAGAGAAATAGGAGGGAAATTATGGTCGATAGCTGCGAGGGACTGTTGTCATGGTCTCTTGGATTCGTCCGTCGTCTGCTCATATTCTCGTCGATGGCCGTGAACCACGCCGCAGACTCGGGGCCGGCGAGCATCGACTGCGCGTTAGCCGCGTTGGCCGCGTTGGCCGTGCTGACGGAGCACGTCGCCGAGGCACCTCGCTTGCAGTTGTATGAGTCGGACCTGGTAGCGTATTAATCTTGCACTCCTCTACAGATAGGTGCTTTTATTATGGGATATGTGCGCGTTGAAATAAGGATGTGCCCCGCCGGCAACAGGAGCAAACTCACCGGAAACCAATCTTCATCGTGCCGTCGCCGTAGGTCAGCGTCGAGCAGGCTACAGAGAATAGAAGTGACGCGCGCCCCTCGTGGCATAGGGCAGAGCGGGCGCCCACGCATTTTTATGAGCAGTCGAGTGCTTATCACTCCCACGAGTTTGGATCTCCGAGATAGAGAGTCCTTCGGGCCCGCCGCCGGCTCACAGTCTGCAGAGGCTTCATCAGGCCGGACTGGCTTGGAGGCCTCGCCTCATGTTTCGCCCCCAGCTGCCTAACATCAAGAGACGAGACGAAGGTCTTGATTGGAGAACTTCCGGGGGAGACGGTCAGCCCTCATGACTCCCCTGGTTTGTCAAGTTGCCCCGCGTGGGTGGTCTGGCCCTCTCGCCTCCTCACCCCGTCTGGCTCTCGACGTGAGCTTCTTTTCGACCTCTCTTTCTCACTATTGGCGGGGGGGTTCTCTATTCAGCTGCAGGGACCATAACCCGTCGAATGAGAGGCGAGTCGTGCCGCAGGGGATGAAGGAACTCCCCTGATGTCTTCCCTCACTCCGTTGAACACAAGTCCCCTCTAAGCTAAGCCTGGCTGGCATCGACCCATATCAGCGGCACCCCGGGCCACCAAAGACGGCTCTAATAATGGTATTCAGCAAGTAGCAATACACAGCGACTCCCTTTGGTCTCTTCGCAACAGCAGACGGTATGACGGGTTTTCTTTGTCCCAACGTTATGTGGCATACACAAGCTGAAAGCGGTCTCGTCAACAAAAGATACTAGGGCTAGCCAGACGACAACCTGCCTCCGCTTCTGCCTCTCGGACCTGACTCGGGATTTGCAAAAGGATCTCTCAGTTCCTCTCTACATGCACTTCATGTCGTCTTGAAACGGCCAAAAGAGACGAAATGAAAGGGACGAGACTCGAACTCGCGCGGGTTGCCCCACCAGGAAACAGATGTTAAGATGACCTTAACCTGGCGCCATAACCAACTCGGCCACCCTTCCGTAAAGAGATCCTGGGCAGATAATCTGCGGATCAGAACTGGATGTTTGGTTCAGGCAAGATCAGGTACTATCAATGTGAAAAGTCTGCCGCGGTGGAGTTGCTCGTTTGGATCCGTCTTTGGCGATGTCGAGTTGTGGGTTCGCGGACGCTAATAACCCTAGCGGCGAGTTACTGGCGGTTCTGCAACTCCGTAGTCATGGCTGTTGATGATAATTGAGTCGGGGTCACTCGGCGAGAAGCACGGGATAGTAATGCTCATCTAGCCGAGAACCGATTGGAGATACCGGAGTGGTTCATCCAACATGTTGGTCTTATGCTTCACGTCAGACCTCAGCGTCACCGAGGAGAGTCATCAATCTCGCTAGACACGACCATGAACAACAGAGTGTCCAGCCCCTTCAAGAGCAATTTTGTCTTACTGATTCGTCTGCGGGCGGGCAAGCTGGAACTGCTGCAACGAGCACCTGAAGCTCGAGGTGAAGCAACTTCCGCTATTGCAGTCCACCGGCAGCGGGAAGCCCGCAATCGTGGAACGTGCCTTCGTATGACAAGTTGCTGATTGCGGATAGGTAGAAAGGTCCCATGACCGAAAAAGGGGGATGGCATGAAGACCGGGAGGGCCGCCGAGACCGAGGAACGCGCACACAAGAAGCGGGATTCGAAGCCATACGCGGCTTCCGTGTATCAGCGGAGCGTGGCCACCTGCGCGTTCAACGGGGGGAAGAAAGTTCTTTTGGAGCATGGCTGTCTCACTGACTCCGAGTTCGTTAGGTCTCGGGTCCGCCGGCGGAGGAAGCTTTGCCGAAAGGGCGTGTAGGCAGTCGACCGGATGATTCAGTGGTTCATTGGGCGGTTCAGCGAGATGACCTCGGGGTTAACTGGGTAATTTTCAGAGTCGCGTTTCTGATGTCTCCAACCGGAGTTGCCAAGCCCAGATTCGGACACCAGAAACGTAGAGGAAGGCTGGACGGCGACGGCGGTGAGCAGGAGGAGGCCGGCGGCTTGCGAAGCCAAACTCCGGGCTGACGCGACCCGAATCCATACCAGCCTCAGAGGCTCGTCGTTCAGGAAACGAGCAACTTATATATCTCGATGACGCGTGACAGGGGGATGCCGTGTCTGCTGAGCACGATGCCTGCAATGAGGCTGGTGTGGATGAAAGCCCGCACCTTGATGCTGAATCCCAAGAGGACCGCTGACGGGGTGATGGCCTGGCCCTGGGTGACGTGTCGGGCGAGCACGATCCATCTCCGGGGGGCAGACGCTCCGTCTTCGTCCCCGGGGCCTTCGCCGAACCAGAGGAAGCGGAGGAAGCCGAAGGTGGCGAGGACGAATATCGTGCCGCCCCCCCGATGGTTGCCGGCCCGAGGACACCGAGGCCGTGTTGAAGGCGTGTGGAGTAGCTGGGGTCAGGTGCTCTTGAGGTCGACTTCTGACTGGGATCTAGGCTTGGATGACTTCAACTCCGTCATTCTCGGATCAGGGTGAGAGTGGAGTGCGAGATTATAGAGGAAGTGCACCAAAGTAGGTTTGCATGGCCAGGAGGTCGGCTGGGACAGTATGAACACGATACCTGGCTACTCAACTGTGGACGTAGATCAACCTCCCCAGCACATCGTGGTTCCCAAGTCAGGTTGGGCCTGATGTAAGGCCAATGGTTTTCAGTATGATCCTCAGACCATCCCATTCAGATCATCACCTTTTCCTGTGGCTGAAGAGAGGTGCATCTTCTCTTTCCCGCACATAAAATTGCAGTCTCCCCTCACCTGACAAATCTGCCTCACTGCGAGTCACCGGTCTATTTGAGTCTGCTCTAGGCCCTGGGTATCGACACTTGAACGGGTTTGAGTTCTTTCTCTCCGTAACGCACCCACCGACCATCGTCTTACCGTCGACCGGGGCGCGGTGTACAAAGGTCAAGCGGGACGTGAAAAGAGAGGGCTTTTGGGCGGACTGTGCGCGAGCGGCGACGCAGGGATCCTCTGGCGGGCGGTGTCGTAGGAACGGAAGCTAGGATCAATGCTTGCGGCGATCGAAGGTATTGATCTGGGGACTGCCTCTCGAGGGGGCGACGTGGATGTTGGGACTGCTGGATGGGCCTTTGGAATACTGAGATGCGTAGTCAAGCACAGGTACACAATAATATGGAAACTCGGGTGAAAGGAGCGTAAGGCGACGGAGAGTTAGTGCTTGGGTGACCGACCTGGGACAAACACCTCAAGTGGTCTTTGACTTCATCACCGCCAACAAGACACATGCCAAGATGGGGGGAAGCCATACACGGACGGGCACAGTCTAGACCAAGAAAACCTTGTGTGATGAGAGGGATGGTGCATGGAAGGCTTAGTTACGCGAGCCCGCAGATATATCACGAGGGATGATATAGGGAGACACAAGCGAGGTTTAGACTTTTAAGCATCCTTGGGGCCCCAGGAACTATTTCGAAGCCAAAATCAAAGTGGAACAACGGTTCGTTAGGTGCAGATTCAAGAGACAAACAAGTACGGATACAGGCCATCCTAGCCCTCTTAAAGGAGACGACGGACAGTTAAAAGGCCGCATCAACTCCGTCCCCCAAGCCAAGTTTGGGTCAGATCAAATGACCAAAAGACAAACCGGCTGTCGTTCTTTAGGAGAAAGAGTTCTAGACACTGTGCAAAAGACAAAATGTTAGGTCGTGCCCGGGCTCGAACCGGGGTTACCAGAATTATTGATGCGATCAAAATCTGGAGTGATAACCACTACACTACACAACCCGAAGTCAGAAGGGCTGGTGGGTCCCGTTGCCGTGATTGGCAGTGTTCCGCAAAGACATTATATAGTCTGTCTAACCGCCGTAGAACCACTCTGCCCATTATCCCCTAATACGATGTATGTCATGTCGGCAGGGGGTTTTAATGACGCGTAGAGTTTCCAGGGAGATGAGCCTGTGACCCCGTCCAACTTTTCAACCTTTCCACTACTTGTACCGGAGTTGCCCTTACGCTCACATGCCTTGCGGAGAAAGAAGACTATCCCTGGAACACGTTTGTAAGTCAGGTCGTCGTCGTCGACGTCTGTATGGTGCGAATTTCCGATCCCCTGCCTCCGAGGCGCAGATCCTGTAATGCCGTGCGGTAATATGTCCAAAGGGGTAGCCGGACTTGGCGTCGCGATGCATCATGGCACTGCGCCGATGGTGATGTTCCATCCCAACAACTGGCAGAGTTCCCTGCTCTTTGTTAGTTCCCCTTCCCCCTACTTGGACAAACCAGGTCCCAGCTAACGACAGCCTCTTCAAGCCCATGTTTCTCGCTCTACTATGATAGCTTCCCCCAAGACGGTCGCATCGAGGGCAGAAATGCCCATTCTCTACCGCCCCGATTCATTCAGTCTACAGGGATCAATGACTCGACCGAGCCCGCCGGCTTGGGACAACCCTGGTCGAGGGACGAACTCTATCTGCGAAGTAGACCGGGAAACAATTTAAGAAGGTTTCTGCAGCTTAATTACAGGCCGCCGCAGTGGACTCGCTGCGGGCGGCCAATGATCATGTGTTTCTGTCACTCTCACTCTCTCTTTCTCACTCTCTTTCTTACACTCTCTCTCGTTCTCACTCTCTCTCTCACCCCCCTAGTCCCCTTTCCGATCGGTCTCGGTTCATCCAGTGTCCGGATCTGCCGGGTCAAGCTCATTCACCCATCCACTGGAATGCGGTCGGCTCCGTTATTGTCGGAAATGTCTCCGGTAGGCGTGGTCCATCTAGAGAGTGCCAAGAAATCTTGACGGAATGCGTTGAATTAGGGTGGAGGAGGAGGAGGAGGGGTAAAGAAAGGGGAGAAAGGAGCAAGAACAGGAAGAGAGGAACAGACTCATGAGCTCAGTGAGCATACGTATAAAGGAAAGCTTCGCATTCATGCGTTTAGAGGGCCGTTCCCGTTTTTTCGACAAGCTACTCTTCCAGCTCATCCTCTTCTCTAACTTTAGTCTTTCATTTTAAAACCATCTTCTCTTTTGCTTGTACACACTACGGATGCTCACACCGGGCAAAAACCTATCATGGTCCGCCTCTCCGGTCTCGCCGCCTTCGCGGCGGCCACGCTCGCCTCGAGCGCCCAGGCGCAGGTCCAGACGTGCCTCGAGACGTGCCTCGAGACGGCCGGCGTCATCACGTCGTTCCCCGAGACCAACGCCTCGTTCCCCAACGACGTCCACTCGTGGCAGCGCCGCATCACGCCGACCCCGGCCGGCGTCGCCTGGCCGCGCACGACGGAGGAGGTCGCCGCCGCCCTCGCCTGCGCCCGGGAGGCCAAGGTCCGCGTCGCCGCCCGCGACGGAGGCCACTGCTACGGCTCCTACAGCTTGCCCGAGGCCGGCCTCACCGTCAACATGACGCACTTCCAGGAGGTCAGCTACGACGAGGCCTCCGGGCTGCTCACCTACGGCGGCGGCGGCCTCGTCAGCCCCGTCGTCAGCTGGCTCTGGAAGACGCACGGCGCCCGCTTCCCCCACGTCCGCGCCAACATGGTCGGCCTCGTCGGCTCCTCCATCGGCGGCGGCTTCGGCTCGCTGTCCCGCCTGCTCGGCACCCCGATGGACTTCCTCGAGGGCGCCACCTACATGCTCTACAACGGCACCGTCGTCAAGACCTCGCGCACCGAGAACCCGGACCTCTTCTGGGCCCTCCAGGGCGCCGGCAGCTCCTACGGCATCATCCTGAGCCTCACCACCCGCACCTGGAAGCCCGAGCACCCGCAGGCCGTCAACTACACCATCACCCTCACCGACAACTCCCTCGAGGCCGGCGCCGACGCCCTGCTCGCCATCCAGGACCACTACCTCACCGGCCAGTGGCCCGACGAGCTGACGATGCGCTGGTCCCTGACGGCGCCCCCCTACACCGGCTCCGGCTTCTACTGGGGCAACCCGGACGACTTTGACGACATCCTCGCGCCCCTCATCGCCAAGATGCCGGCCGGCACGCGCCTCGACCGCACCGTCCAGGACTTCTGGGCCGTCGAGAACGTCGCCACGCCCTCCATCGACATCCCCGTCAACACGTTCCCGCCGCGCAGCTTCTACCTGCAGGCCCTCGTCCTCCGCGAGGACCAGCCCTTCACCAAGGCCTCGGCCACCGCCCTTTACAACTTCACCACCGTCGCCTTCAACCGCACCGACCTGACAATGTTCGGCTTCATCGACCTCTGGGGCGGCGAGCCCACCCGCACCCTGTCGGACGACGACACCTCCTTCGCCCACGCCAACAGCCTCTGGCTCATCCGCTGGGAGGGCCGCCTCGCCGCCGGCCTGACCCAGTTCCCGGCCGACGGCATCAAGTACATGCAGGACGGCCTCGAGCCCTTCAGGAAGCAGCTCACCACCGAGGGCGTGCCCCTGCGCGGCTTCGTCAACTACCGCGACACCGCCCTGGCCGTCGACCAGTGGAGCGAGCGCCTCTACGGCAAGAACTACGCCAGGCTGCAGCAGCTCAAGACCGTCTACGACCCGGAGGGCATCTTCACCGCCCACCCGCAGAGCATCCCCCTGCCCGGTCAGCAGCCGCCCGTTGCCGTCAACTAAGTTTGCGCGATGAGGATGTTTGTTGCTAGTCGGAAGTTGACACCACGGCCTCTGGAGGTCGGTCACGCTTTGTTCTCTTGTGTTGTTTATAACTACTGTACATATCTCCCGGAGGTGAAAGGGGAAGTATCCCTTCGAGTGCGTGGTCCGATTTGTCCCTCTCTCTCCTCTGATCCAGAAAGAAATGGATCGGTTGACAGGAACAGAACTGTATGTATTAAAATTGACCAAAATTGGTGCTTCAAGCGGCATACATTCTTCATGGACAAGAAAAGACTTCCAAAGCCTCATCGTAATCCAGACAGTCGTTGCGTGACATACGAACTGAACATACAAACTGGCCATCACTCACGCTGCCAACGTTCCCCCCGAGAGAATCCTCCTCGCCGCATCCTTGACGGCCTCCATCGCCACGAGATACAGGCTCGGCCCGACGCTGATCCTCGCCACCCCGATCTCGGCCAGCTGCGCCGTCGAAAGCGCGCCTGGTCCGTCCCCGAGCTTCACCGCGACGCGGCCCCCGAGCTCCCGGACGAGCATCTGGACCTCCGACATCCGGAGTCCCCGCCCCGAGCCGCCCCAGAAGAACACCGTCGTCGCCCCGGCCTCCAAGTACGCCCGCCCACGCCGCGCCGCTTCCCTCAGCGCCGTCTCATCGTCGTCAGCGCAGTACGGCTCGAGCCGGAACACGTCGCACCGCGCGTTGAGAACGAAGTTGGCGCACCCGGCCGCGCGCGCCGCCGCCAGCGCCCGCCTCAGCCGGACGACCTGCGCTTCGAGTCCGTAGAGCGAGCCGTCGATGCCCCTGCCGAACCCGGCCGAGGGGATGCTGTCTTCGATATTGGCGCCGACGGCCCCGAGCCCGACCGCCGACGCGACCACGTCCTCGATCTGCGCGCCGTAGCCGTCCTGGAGGTCGACGGAGAGGGGCAGGCCGGCGGCCGTCGCGGCGGGCGCGATCCGGGCGATGGCGGCCATGTTTTGCTCGAGCGTAAGGTCCTCATCCCGGACGCCCAGGGCCGCCGCGATGGCCCAGGACGCGGTTGCGATGGCCCTGACGGGCGTGGACTCGGGCGTGTTGAGGGACCGGACGGCGTTGAGGGAGGCGAGGTCCCAGACGTTGGCGAAGACGATGGGCGACGCGGGCGTGTGGAGCCGCTTCAGCTCTTGGGCGAGATCGTTGCTCATGGTGGCGGGGAGGGTAGTGAACGTCTGGTGAGTGTTCTGTACGTTCGTGGGCTCGATGTGTGTTCCAAGGACGAAAGTACTTGCGGTTTTAAAAAGACAACATACAGGTAACTGTTCGTGTGCACACGTACGTCGCGAGGGGGGGGAGGTGACCGACCGACAACTCTGAGCTATAATCAACATGACAATTACTATTACAGGTACGGATACTTCTTGACATTATACCCACCTTGACTTCCTAATATCCTACGTGTACTATCCAGGCACACCAGGTTCACCATAAAGATCCCACTCTGTCCAGTCAACAATGTCTTTTTCATACGCCATCAGCTTTGCCTTTGATGAGAAACATATAGCGAAGAGGTCTAGTGTGTCCGCATTCACCATTGTGGTCGGAAGGAGCATCTGCAAAGCTTGTCCGTAGCCGACAATGTACGAGATGCGTACCGTCGCGTCTGGATTTAAACCGAATCCCTGAATATACCGCGCAATGGACTCCTCGCCGGAATTCCAGTGGTCTGACGGAACCCAGGCTTTGGCGGCATTGTTAAATTTATTTTTGTCTGCCTTGAACACGCAGTGATGGTTAGTTGTCCTCCGAATCCCTTGCCACCCCCCTGGTTTGTTCGCTGCGGAAAACATGCTGGTCAGTTGTTATCCAGTCATGCGTGACCGTAGGTAAACTCGCCGCGGGTGATGGCCTTACCCAGGTAAACGCCATTGCCAATCTGGCTTGCGGCCCGGCTGTCACGGGCAGGATCTCTGAACGGGCGGTTTCTTTGATTGATTAGACGGGCTTCCGCCTAACAATGGGTGCGGTCAGCGAACACGGTGTAGTGAGGTTTGCAACTAGAATGGCCTAACTTTTGCGACTACGCGATAGCCAATTACTATGCGATCTTCTTGGTCGCTGGTACACAGACACACCAGGGCCAAGAAGATTAAGATCCGGTTGATGTTGCCCAAGAGCATGGCTGCAACAAACTGCAGTGATGTTCGCGGAATTTCAGATGTTTGGAACAGTCCGCTATTAGCAGTGCCGCTGACGGTGGTGGTCTTCACACTCGCTCTTTAAGAACCAAAGGAGTGGTCGATTTGCTCTAATAAAAGTGCTATAATTGAGTTTTTGGTCATTTCGACGAGAGTGTGTGGGGTGGTTGGTTTCTCATTAATTATTAGGTAGTAAGGGATCCATCAATCATGCGTATTTTGGTGTGAGAAGTCTGTGTAACGTAACCACTCTCGTCGGCTTGGACCGCGCCTAGACAGCCAGCCAGCCAATCCGCCTTGTTGTAGGCGCCTAGACCACTGCCTAAGCCTGCGGCAATCTCCTCGTGTCCGCCTCATGCTCGGCTGAGCCGAAGGCGAGGCACTTGGCTAGTTGGACGCGAGTGTCGCATCTCTTCCTCTCTCTCTCTCTCTCTCTCTCTCTCTCTCTCTCTCTCGCTCTCTCTCT
>PUHP01000859.1:7050-18380 GCA_006783085.1 Colletotrichum shisoi | reverse complement strand
GGCCTGTAGCTACTTAAACCAGACAGTCTAGTTAGAGGAGGATTTTAGAGCAATCTTTGCATTATTAGTTATATTATTATATTCCTTTAGCGCGTAGGAATTACTTTATAGTACTTATTATAGTTAATTTCTAAATAAATAAGACTCTTAATTATTAAATTAATAGGGGTTATTTATAAGGGTTATATGTGTGTATATTGTGTTGTGTCTAAGTAACTCCTGCATTACCCTTGCGCCTAGCCTTTGCCCTTAACTTGGCTTATAGGAGCCCCTTTCCTGGGTGCCTAAGGCCTCCACGAGGCCCACTACCCAGGTCAAAGCTCGTGGCAGTCCCCTCGTGATCGCCGATGGGCTAGGCCGAGATCGGGCCGAAATAACTGTTAACTCCGTAACTCCGAGGCGCACAGAAAGTGCCCTCCAAAGTGCCCTATAATCCAACAACATCTGTTGATTTCCCATATACACACGGACGCGTTATTTAATTTCGAACGCTCCCAACGCAACGCAGTGTATTGTGCTTTGTAATTATCTTCTACACCCCCTGGCGTATGGTTGTCCGTCCTATCCTGTTACTACCCTCTCCCGCTGTCCCAACCAGACGCTTTTGCGGAGTTTGTTACAAGACAATCATGACAAAATTTAACTTCGGCCCTCCCGATCGTAGAATCTTGTTCACAAACTACTAGACTGCTGGATTGCTTCGGCAATCCGCTGCAGAAGCGTACTGCATCATCTAGGCAAAAGTCGATAAACAAGTGATCGCTTTTACGGCACCAACTCTCGAAATCGCAAGCTTTAAGTAGATAGTCCACGACGTCGCGCTTTTGGCGATTTGCGACAGAGGGCGCTATCATGTTACTCAG
Source organism: Colletotrichum shisoi (assembly GCA_006783085.1). Classification (NCBI taxonomy): domain Eukaryota; kingdom Fungi; phylum Ascomycota; class Sordariomycetes; order Glomerellales; family Glomerellaceae; genus Colletotrichum; species Colletotrichum shisoi. Next base: position 17,517 of record PUHP01000859.1, on the reverse strand, counting down.
TCGGCAGTTTAGTGACTAGTCCTACAGGAGAATCACCTATGCATATATATCACAGTTGACATAATATTGCATAGCGCTGCAGGACAGAGTTCAATGCATAAATACACGAAACGCATGAGTGGTCAGATAATATGCAAACGAGGCCAACTCTTGTGAAATCTGAAAATGCGAAATGCAGCAATTAACCAGTGAGACAACTTTTATTACCCGTAACACCCTCCCAGTCCGCCGTAAGAAGAAAAAGAAAAGAAGAAGAAAAAGACCCCTAAAACTCCCTTGAAACTCCGCAGCCCACCCTCCAGAGCCCCTGAATGGATCATTGCCCTCTCGGGACCGACATTAGGACAAACGCCAGGACGCCCGCCCCGAAAACGAGGACCAGCCCCGCGAGCGCGAAAGCCAGGAACGTTAACCGCCGCCGCCGCCTCGCCGTCGCGGCCGCGAGGTCCCGACGGTACCTGGCGACGTCGAAGGACCCGTAACTGCTCAGGCTCCACCTGCTCCCGGGGCCGGCGTAACCCCGGGAACCCCGGCGCTCCGTGTAGACGCCCCCGTGGCGCACCGTGAAGATACTCGCGGTGTCGGGCTCCTTTTCGTAAAAGGGCAGCGTCGGCGCGTAGGGGTCAGAGTCGCCGTTCCTGTCGTCGTGTCGACAGCGGCGGAGGACGCGGGCGAAATAGGTCGTGTCCGGGGGCGGGGGGCCGTGCCGGGTCCGGAAGGGCCCGGGGAACGGACGGGCGGTCTTGTCGTGCCGTCCGCGCTCGATCTCGCGGACAAACTTTGCTTTTGGCGGGAGCATTGCCTTTTGGTATGTGCGCGTGTGTGCGGTGCTGTGTGCGGTGCTGTGTGCGTTTGTGCCGTGGTGTGCGTGCAAGCTGGGATCTGCGTTGGAATGGGTGTTGCATGCCTGTCGGGGTTTCTTGGGAATTCTAGGGAGATTAGGTCTTTAAAACACAATGCGACGAGGGGCTGGGGAGGAATTGTGTTTAGAAGTTTGCGTGGGACAGGTTGTCGCGGGATGCGGGCTGCTGCTGTACGCATCCGGTTGTGATGCGGTCGGTATGCAGGACGAGATGAGAACAGCTGGCTCCCCAAGCAACGGTGATGGGGGGGGGAGGCATTCGGGAGGTTACCGCAAGCACCAAGGGCATGCTGGCTGGACGGATGCAATCCTCGACTCCCGTCGATCCCTGGTTCAGCGTCTTGTGTTAATGACGGGTAGACTGCTGCTTTCTGAACTTTACAAGTAGTGATGGTCGAGAAGCACGTCTGTCAAAGATTGACATGATCCCCCAATCTGGCCGAGAACGGCCTCTTGACTGTGTAACCCAGGCTTACTGTTCTAGATCAACCAACATAGCAAGATGACGTCAACTGAAAATCTCAGAAGCCGCCAAGATTGAAAGCTATCGAATGTTACTAGTCTATCCAACATACGTAAGTTGTAGTGTACAGTTCCGGTCTTGTCCTTCAACGTCACTCCTCTGTTGAGTTGAAGTGCCTGCGCCCCCCCCCCCCCCCATCACCGCCTTCCATCACCTGAAAGGATGCAAAATGCCCATCAGATGCTCCAATGCGCCAATCGAAAAACAACGAGGGCAAGCCGAAGTCTTGGAGACTGGTCGAACAACAACATATCGTCCTTCCAGGCGAGAAAGCTCCTGGTCCACAGCGTGGCGGCATCTCAACCTCGCAGGGAGAGCTCCAGCTGCGCGGCATAGTCCAGCGGAAACTGGAACAGGTGAGCGTGGGCCGAGTCGGGATACACGTGCAGCCGCGCGTAGGGCAAGTGCTGCTGCAAGACGAAGCTGTTGGCCGTCCCCATCAAGAGATCGTCGTGCCCGCTGGTCACCAGCACCGGGGCGGTGATGTCAGCGAGCCGGGCGTACATCTCGGGATCCGAGGCGAAGGCCGTGATGGCAGCCAGCTGCGCGGCGACGCCATCCCCGACGGGGAAGTCCTTCCTCTCCTCGCCCGGGACGCGGCGCTCGTGGATCCTGTTCCCCCATGAGTGACCGGCGGCCCTGCTGGTCTCGGACGGGTAGAAGAAGATGCCGAGGTGGTACTCCTCCGTCGGCTGCCTGTCGGGCTCGCCACCGGGGCCGGAGGTGGCGTCCGGCGGCGTCGAGACCACGTCGGGGCCGTGACCCGGACGGATGCCAGCGAGCACCAGTTTGTTAGCCACTTCAGGGTGTTCCATGCCCATGTACTGCGCGACCATGCCGCCCATCGAGAAACCCAGGATGCCAGCCCTGGGGACGTCAGTTCCGGCGAGGAAGCCCAGGGTCGTGGCCGCCATGGCTCTGATCAAGTCCGGCACGACACCGTCGCTGTGGCCGACGCCGGCGTTGTCGAACAGAATCACCTCGCGGTTCTCCGCGATGGCGTTGACGAGCTCCGGGTCGAGCACGTCCATGCTCCCGCGGAAGTGGGTGAGGAAGAGGAGTGGCGGTCCGGAGGCGTGTTTCCCGAGGCGGCGGTAGGCCAGCTTGGTGCCGTTGACCGAGACGTATCTGGTCGGCGCCGTTTGGAACAGCTGGCCTGTGTTCTGACCGCGCCCGGCACCCGATGCGTTCCGCCGGAGATCGGAAGTCCCGAGAAGCTTGCTGGACGGATGGTCAGACTTTATAGTTGACTTGTATAAAGGCGGGTGGCATTACCCAGGAGTGGCCAAGGCTGTGGCTGCCGCAGCAAACAGGAATGTCGAGACGACGTTCATCTTGGGTATATCAGTCAGGATGAGACTATGGGAGATGGTTTCGAGGATGAGACGATGGGTAGTGTTTTTGTAGAGGGAACTGTGCTGAACAGTATTGGAGGTTTAATCGGAACTAAGTATTTGGCTTTTATAGAGCCGGTTCTGGTTGTAGAGACACTCCAGATATAACATCGCCTACCCAGATCAGCAATGCAGTCGATTCTTTCCTTTGGCCTTCGATTCCGTCCGCTGATTACCATATCAACTGGGGAAAATGCATATAGAGCTCCATCGTTCTCAAATCGAACCGATATTGCCTCGCGCCCCCTTTTTTCTTTTGGAGGCTGACATATCAATGAGACCATAGAAGCTGGTCTGCTGCGAGATTTCGGGGGAACTGGGGTCCGGCAAGGTCAAAATAGCGGCCGTGAGCATCAGTAATCGGAGGAATTCCGAGTGAGAGGCGCCGAGTCGGACAGAGAGCCAACCAGCTTACTCAGAGTTCCTGTTAATTACCACAACAAGCTTTCTCCTAAAGACGCATGGTGCAATCTCCCGGATAGTTTCTCGCTCGAAAACGACTGCGCTGATTTCATTCAGAGCCGTGGTGATCATAGTTGTCGTCAGATACTGCGGGAAAGTTTCTTGATCCGCTCCGTCACACCCTTTCCCTTTCCCACGCTGACGTTTATCGAGAGTTGGAGCTCCACCGCTGGCTGTGTCATCCGATATCACTCTCCAGACCGCTCGCTGTGAACCTGGGGGAAGACCTATCCTGTCAGCATGCTAACAATGGCTGCGTGTACTTGAGCTGCAAGTGAAGACAGTAATGAGGATCGGAAGATGTCCGCTCATCATGACAACCTCGACCGTGCGCATCATCAGTAATCGGCGCGACATTGAGCCAAGATTGCCGAGTCTAGAACTCCCCCGCCGGCGGACGCTCCGACAAAAGTCTTGCGCCCTTCATATCCCCTCCGGTCGCCATCATGGCGGAGGTAACGGCTACGTTTAGCTCCGCGCAACCGCTCCGTGATTACATGGCGGCATCGGACGCTGTTCTTGTTCCCCGTCCACTGCAACCGCGCCGCGCAAACTCTACCGGAATTTTCGTGGGTGTGCATTGTCTCTTCGGCAACGCCGCAACAATGGTATTAGTCAACGCGCGTGTCTCATAAGCCCGCGCCGCTTTCGTGTGACAAAGCTGTTTATTTCTACCAGAGGACATCACAAAGAACGATATCTCCCCATGCTCCCTACCTGAGTCCTAGGTTGACCCAGACGCTGATTCATCTCACATATCCACAAGCGAACAACTCCTCATCTGCTACACAAAACCCCACCCTCAACATGGCCAAGTCGCTTGTTACCGGTGGCACCGGCTTCATTGGCCTGTACGTCGTCAAGCTGCTCCTCGAACGCGGCCACCGCGTCCACACGACGGTCCGCAGCCTGGAGAACACCGCCAAGTGCAAGCCGCTACTGAACCTGCAGGCGCAGTACCCCAATAGTCTGTCCCTGTTCGAGGCCGACCTCCTCAAGAACGGGTCTTTCCGCAAGGCCATGGAGGGCTGCGAGGTGGTGTACCACGTCGCCTCGCCGTTCCTGGTGCCTCAGCAGATCAAGGACGGACTCAAGGACTGCGTCGAGCCGGCTCTCCAAGGCACCAAGTCTGTCCTGGAGTCCGCCAACAAAGTCGAGAGTGTCAAGCGTGTTGTCCTGACATCTTCAGGTGGGTCGTCTCGTATTTCCCTCCCCCTTGTTACAACCGACCGTCTAGCCCAGCCAGTCTGACATGCACGTGCGCAGTTGCCGCAATGTATCGGGACAACGCCGACGTCCTCAAGGAGGACGACGGCACCCTCGCCGAGTCCTCCTGGAACGTGACCAGCAGCGTGAGCTATTCGCCGTACGCGTACTCCAAGATGGTCGCCGAGCGAGAGGCGTGGACGATGCAGCGGCTCCAGGACCGGTGGTCCCTCGTGGTCCTCAACCCGGGCATGGTCCTCGGCCCCTCCCTCACGCCCGAGTCCGTGTCGGGGAGCCACTTCATGCTCGAGGCCCTGTTCCGCGGCGACAACCGCATGGGCTGCGCCGGCCTCCCGTGGCCGCTGGTCGATGTCAGGGATGTGGCCGAGGCGCACGTCATGGCCGGGGAGGACGTGTTGGCGACGGGGCGGTACATCGTCTCGGGCGACCGCACCGTCAGCCTGTTGGAGATGGCGGACCTGGTGAGGCCGGTTCATCGGAACCCCAGAGCCCTGCCCGGTCGGAATCTGCCCCAGTTGATGGTCTACATGGCGGGGCCGTTCATCGGCATCACCAAGAAGTGGACGGACGCCAACGTCGGGATTCCCTTCAAGGTGGACAACAGCCGGAGTATCGACTAGCTGGGGATGAAGTACCGCTCGGCCGAAGAAGCGTGCCGTTCGTTTTACGAATCGTGGCAGAAGAAACAGAAGGTCTGCTAGTCGTGTGCTTCCGTCCCCCCCCCGTAACGATGTCGAGTATCTGGTTGCCAGTTGTTGATGGAAGCAAGGATCATTTCATTTGTGTAGATATCATTTTGCCCGTTCTGATTTTTCATATTCTTTCTGCTCTGTATAATCTCATCCAAGATATTTCATCTGGTATCAATACTTTCACATCCAGTGCAGAATATATCTCAAACACTCGAATAGCCTGCCTTGACTTGCCAAGTTCTCCGACCAAGAACTTATGTTGACTATTCTGATTCAGTCTGGAAGCATCAGGACGACGACTCCTGTCACCTGTGAGCCCCCCGACACCCAACAGTACCCGCTCCATGAACTCATACATCTCATCAGAAGCCAGGTCAAACGCAGTGTCAAGCCGCCATAAGAGCTGTGGCGCCGTACTCTATGACGGCGTCTTTCTCGGCCCCATTTTTGATCAGGAGGCGAAACATGCCGTCGTGCTCGATGCTCACTGCCAGAACCAGAGAGGCGTGTGCCCAAAACTGTTGTTTGCATCTATATCTGCGCCCTTGTCCAGAAGGAACTGCACTAACGGTTCGTTTTTTCCTGTTACTGCCAGAATTAGGGGAGTGTTCCGATGATAGTCTCTCGACTCAATGTCGGCGCCCCCGAGGAGCAGCATCTCGACGTTCGTCAGGACATCGTTTTCGGCATCAACCACCTTGACCAGATCGGTTATTGCCCGTCTTGTGCCAGTTTTTGGGTCGTAAACGGTGCAAAGGTTCCACAAGAGGTTTTTTTTCTGCCCAATTGAAATGCGAGAGTTGCTCTTCTAAATACTTCAGGTCCGTGTCGTGAGGTTCCGATGATGCGGCACCCCGTTCATCCAGACTCTCACTCGCAGCCGAGGGTGCTGGACCATTCGATGCAGTCCTCCTATCATCCTCTGTCGAGTCTTGACTATCTCCGTGCAAGTTGGAAAGAGCTCGTTTGGCACTCGCCGATGCCATTACTGCCGACTGGTGATGTTTCGACATGACGCCCTTCCTCTTTGAGACATGGACGTAGCGAGTCGATATAGCACGCGTTTCCTCGCCTTCGTCGCCGTGTAGGGACTTGGACAGCTCGATAGCCGATCGAAAAGTCTCCTCGGCCTCTTTTAGATCGCCGGATCGGTGGTACGCCGAGGCCAAACCCCAAAGCAGGACGAGAGATGTCTCGTCGGCCGGCCACCGGAGGTCCGGTTCGTTGTTTCTCGGCGTGTCGTATTCGACGGCGGGGAGGAAGTACCCCTTGGACTTCTTCTCTACAGGGCCTATGCTAAGATTTACCCAGGCGGCCTGAGTGATGATAGTGGCATAGGTGTCGCGAAGACGCCCATGCGACAGATCGAGTTCGTCCCTGGGAACGCGCGAGTGCAGGAGGTCGAGGCAGTACGAGAGCGGTGCCGCAAGCTTACGCTCTTTGGTTTGGTCGTCGTCCCTGGCCCATTCGAGAGCATGTCTAAGTTGCACTCTGTCAGTATCCAGTGAGTAGAGTTCGAGGCAGAGGAGAGGCATACATGACGGACGATGGACAGCGGATGCCCCTTGCGAGACCATAGGCTGCCTGCAGTATCAGGTCTTGTTTTCCTGCCTCTGTGACCTTTTTCAAACACCACTGACACATGACTCTGTGAATCATGACGCCAACGACAGATCCGGCTTCCTCTTTGAGGGTAATCACGCAGAGAGTTGCGAGGCGCCGAAGTGCTGCCCGGAGGAAGTTTGGGTGGCCCAGGAGTGACTGAAGAGCCTTGATGTCGTTGCTCATCCGGTCGGAGCTGTCAGCGCCGGCGAAGCTGAAGCCCTCCAAAAGTTCGAGCGGGATCTGCCACGGGCCGAGAACGCCGATGAGATTGAGAAGGGCCATGTGCCGACGGTTCTTCTCGACGGAGCGGTACGTCATGTCTAGGATGGTCGCGAAGACGCGGCTCTCGCCGGATGGCGTGAAATTCTCCATCAGTCTCGTGTACTCCGTCTTGTAAGCGGCGAGGAAGTCGGCAAAGGAAAACTCTCCGTCGCGGATGAGGGCGCCTGCTTGCTCCACTGCCAGTGGCATGCCGCTCAACTCTTTGCCGATTTCCCGGGCAATCATACGATCTGAACCAATATCAGTGGTGAGAAATCGATGCTGAACATGTGGTTATCCAACTTACCATCGCCGTCGTCTTCAGCCCGGCCACTCGTCTCCACCAAGAGGTCCTGCGAGCTCTGGGGATCGAGGCCGTGCATGCCCATCGGCCTGTCCGGCTTGAAGCCGTTCAATCTCAGAAGGCGCGTGCTGGTGATGAGAACAGAACCGTGCGGACACGTGGGTATGAAGCTCGACAGCTGCCCCTGCTCCGGGCTGTCGGCGCTGTCGATGACCAGGAGCCAGTTGGTGAGAAGGGTTGAGCGCAGCCTCGCAGACACCAGAAGCAAATCGTCCGAGCCGGCGTAGGGAGTGGGCAGGTCCCGCGGCCAGCTCGAAGTGATGTGCCCTGGCCCCTGCAGCTTCTGCGAACGAGCGTTGGGCGTGTTCTTTCGTCGAGCCGTTGATCCACATGACGGCGGAGTATCGGTTCCCCTCCTGTCGTATCATGTATGTGGCGAAGCGTGAGCTGCGTCTTTCCGGAACCGCCCATTCCGTATATCAAAAAGGCTTTTTCGACCTGGTTTAGAAGGGTCAAGAGCTGTCTGCATCTCCCTGAGCTCGGCGTCGCGACCACAAAAGGACTCGGTGGCCATTGGCATGGTGGACAACATCAACATGGGAGGTGTACTCGAGGAAGTATCTTGGAAAAGACGATTAGATTGAACTGGCCGATCTCGAAAAGGCTGCCCTCACCGCGGGCACAGACACACCCAGGGGGGAGGGGGCCAGTCTTTACATACTCGGTCTAGGGTTGATCATCAGCGCACATTGCTCCAGACTGCTCTGCTGGCTCTTGAGATAGGCCTTCGTGACCGCCGCGATGTGCTTCAGTGCATTCTCGTCCGCTTCATTCAGTTCCACCACGCGGCGCAGCGAATCAGCATCGTGATCATGCAGGTATTCCCAAGGGCTGCATTGCGCTAAGCCTGACTTCTGCGACTCATCATGCCAAGATTATTGAGATAGGCTTTCAGCTCGTCTCGACTAGGGGGGGAGTAGATGTGTGGTACGGAGAATGCAAGGCCGCGTAGCTGAGCGAAAACTAGATCGGGAACCCGGAACCCGCGCAATGTCTCAGATCGATCATCGGACCCATCCCTGTTGTCAGTCAGCAGCATCAAGCGTTCAGGGGTAAGAAGAGCCTCATCTTGACGCCGCATTCCATTGAAAGTAGGAATGTGTTCCACAGGCGAGACTGAGTTGCAGACACCACCATTCCATTCCGATGGATTATTTCTGGCTGGCAGATCCAGTTGTGGAAACATGTTCAGAAGCACGGCGCAATGTTGCAGTTGAGCATCTTGAGATGTTTCTACGCTTGAGTCACAACCAGCGAAATCCTCCTGACGGATCTCATCAACAGCGCCGATGGTTTAGTGGTAAAATTCTCCGTTGCCATCCAGCAGCGTCGGGGAGCCGGGGGTTCGATTCCCCCTCGGCGCAATTCTTTTGCTTTTGGCAGCCGATGAGCGAGGAGGAAGAGGCCTCGTTTGATGAGTTGAAGTCTCTCTCTGTGTCTGTTCTAGAAAGAGTACAGAGTATTGGCGATGACGGTTTTTGTTTAGCACTAACTATAACTACTCTGTACGTTGTTATGTTTTGCCGCTTGAACACACTTACTTACCTGCTTTACTGTCCGTCCACATTGCAATCGTGTCATGGCCACCAACGGGCTGGACCGAGTCATGCAGCAGCGATCGACATGACGATCCAGAGCCACCCATCACTTCCCCCGCGCTTCTCAGTCGGGAATGGGTTTAATGTTCTTGTCATATTCATAATAACCGTCCGAGACAGACACCGGGGCAACGGAACCTCCGAATGACGCCGGCCCGGCCCGTGGAGACAGCGGACTGGCGCCGGATGGGAAATCTGACGGGTCGTTGTCTCCCCGGCCGCCAGCGGGGGTTTTGGACAACACGCTTCCCTCGACTTCTGGCTTCCCCGCATCAGGAAGATTAGCTGCCTCGGCAGTCCGACCTTTTTGCGTCCGTAGGGTTGGCAGCCAGGCAGACAAGCAGATAAGCTGTCTGCCAGCAAGTATATCGAATAGTCGTGAAATCAACATGCTCACATTCCAACAGGGGGGCGGGGGGGCCTCGTCTAATACCATTCTCATGGTAGCGGTCGGTCGCCGTCAATCGACTGTTTCAACATCCCTGGACGTCGGGTTTTGCTTCGCTGGGGTCTCCCAGACAAGGATAGGAGTTGGTTAATCTGGCGATGTGTACAAAAGAGATGCGTCTCCCGTCTTGCCACCTTGAGGAAGTTGATAGGCTTTTTTTTTTGCTCATTTGGAACTCACGCACAACACCATTTAATCCGTTATCTAGACATTGCTTGCTTTAGACTGTCCAGACGTTGAACCTCACACACACACACACACACACACACACAGAACATGGCGCCCAGGAGATTCGCCGCCGAGGATGCGGACCCCACGCCGCTCGCGGAGCCTCTCCGGTTTGCCTTCTCGGGCAGAACGGCCAAGAACCGCTTCCTGAAGGCGTCCATGTCGGAGCGCCTGGCGACATGGGACGCCGAGAACCCCGAGAACCGCGGCGTGCCGACGCCCGAACTCATCAACGTCTACCGCCGCTGGGGCGAGGGCGGCTTCGGCGTCATCCTCTCGGGCAACGTCATGCTCGAGTACGACCAGCTCCAGGCCGCCGGAAACCCCATCATCCCGCCGGCGGCGCCCTTCGAGGGCGAGCGCTTCGAGAGCTTCCGAAAGCTCGCCGAGGCCGCCAAGAGGCACGGCAGCCTCGTGCTCGCGCAGCTGAGCCACCCCGGCCGACAGGTCACGGCCAACATCAACCCGCACCCCATCTCGGCGAGCGACGTGCAGATCGAGGGCGAGGTCATGGGCATGACGTTCGGCAAACCGCGCGCCATGGACAAGGCGGACATCAAGAGGGTTGTGGACGGCTTCGCGCACGCCGCCGAGTACGTGCATAGGGCGGGCTTTGACGGAGTCGAGCTGCACGGCGCACAGTGAGTCTATGGTCCCATTGGCGCGGTGTTTTTCTTCCGAGGAGGAGCAGGTTATCGAGTATAGCTCTTTCGGGGCCATGGAGAGGAAGAAAGCAGAGAATGAGAGAGAGAGAGAGAGAGAGAGAGAGAGAGAGAGAGAGAGAGAGAGAGAGAGAGAGAGAG
>PUHP01000857.1:0-11242 GCA_006783085.1 Colletotrichum shisoi | reverse complement strand
GGGGGGGGGGGGGGGGGGTGCGAATCAAACGTACAGGACTATATTGTGGTGAGTCGGTGAGCACCTCGTCTCTCTCTGTACCTTCCACCATGCATTTACCCATCACCTCACTCCATCTCTTTCTTCCTGGTCCGGTCTCCTCGGTTACCGGACGACTTCTCTTTCACCGAGTGTGAGGGATATACAATACTACTACCTGGAGACCGTCGTCATGTCGGACAGCAGCAGCGGGTTAGTCGACGACGGGACAAGATCGTCCGGAGTGTGATGGATCTTGTACAACAACCCCCCAGCACTCCATCTCTTTTCCCCTCATAGCATTGCGCGGCTTTCTTTGCTTTTCCTACCCTCCCGCTTCTATGTATATATAGCTCTTGGTTCTCCCTTCCTCGACGTATCCTCTTCGACGTTGAGGACACACTATGCTCTGCTAGCTCTTTCGATATCAACACGTGCGGCGTTGATGAGTTTCGAGTCGATTCCCAGGGTTATTGTGCGCGGAGAGAGACTACTGGTTCGCCGGTCGATGGCCTCTTGGGGAGAGGAGCATTCGACAGATGGGAAATGTTTAGGCGGGACGGGCTTCGAAGCAACCTTACACTCCGCTGAGGAACGCCTGTGAAGGTCGACGCGACGACAACCATACCCGCAAACGACAATTCCACAACAACGGCCAGGGCACCGTCTTGGTGAGGGAAGACGCAGTCATGGACATTCGGACTGATACGAAGAAAGCATCCGCCGCAACAACGCCTGAGTAAAAGAATTGTAACAAGAGAGAGGCTTTGGGAGAATGAATAGAGCGGGGATATCAACGGCACGTGTTGGACGGAAGGCTGGAATTGTAGCAGACGAAGACGCCACAGAGTCTGTCTTGATGTTGCCCGACCGGCGATTCTCGAAACCGAAGGATGAAGAACCGTCGACGTGGTGTCTATACCGAGAACGACAACATCGAGTCTCCGAAACGGACCGAAATCGAGCCAGGAAGGGAAAGGGGAAATGGCCAAATGACTGGAGGGAAGAAAGAGCCACAGTGAGGGTCTCAGTCTTGAAGAGGGTTATGCGCCGGGATCGAGACAAATGTGTTTGGAAATGGGATACGAACTTAACCATCCGGTCTGCGGTCAACGTCCAGACTTCGAAGTGGGGTTTGAAAGAAGACAAGAGTCTCGATGAGTGGCACTATGGGAGCGGACCCAGTCTGACATACTTTGGCCCCTTCGACGACAGTATATCGCCAACGGTATTCCAAGGCTGAGAATGAAGCGAGAGAATACACTGAAGACGACATGAACGTCGTTCTCGTAGACGAACGGAAGGGCTTGCTGCAACCGCCGACGGAGCCCACATGAGCCGGGCGCAGCGTCGACTATCCGTTACCTCGAACTGACTGTGGAAGACAACGGGTTGAGACAGCGATACCGACAATGTCTTTTTTTATACATGTTGTGTCTTCGTTCGTGTAAGGCCGCAAGAGGTTGTGAGGAAGACGCCAACGGGTTTACTGGTGTACGGGTGCGCAATTTCGACTCCAATGTCCACGCCGATCAAAATGGGGTATCTTCTCCGACGCTCTTGTTGTTGGCTGATCGCAAGGGAGCGGTGGCCTTCGAAGAGCCGACGTCATCTCATGGGGCCACGATGTGAAGGTGCGGTCATGATAGACCAAGAAAGAAAAAAGAAGAAAAAAGAAAGGGCGGAGGGAGGGAGGAAAGGAAAAAAAGTAAGCAACAAGTCAGAGGGTGTTTACTCAGTCGTGTCCTACAATGCCGGAGTTACAGTACCCGGCAATGGGAGGATGGTGAACATTCAAGACAAGAAGCCGCATGTTAGCACGACCAAGGTAAGGACGAGCCCACAACAGCAGCAACAGCAGAAGTAGCACTGGGGGTTCCGGCTTCCGAGTTTCTTCTTTGCCTGCTGTTGTGTCTTTGGCCGTGACTTCGTAATAGCGTCGTGATTGGGATTGTGCCCGGACATGTGGCTAGGGAGAGGCTCGTATAACCATGTATCTGGCTAACGAGAGCTGTCGCCCCTGGGTGCTGGTGGCCGAATGAGACGTCCTGGTGCTTACTGGCAGCTTGTCGGCTTCCTGCGGACTGCGCTGGATGGTGCTCGGTAACGAAACAGTAACTGCTCATCTGTTTGCCGACTTTCGGAGAGGAACTGCTCGAAGTAGGTAACCAGGTAACGATAATGACGGAAAATTTGGACGACGGTGCTCACCTAGACACAGCATCTCCGAAGATTTGCTCGGTCTTGTTGTAAACGGTTGCTTCTCAAGTCAAGCCGCGACACAAGCCTTGAGATCCGGTGCAAGCTGCATTTAAGAAGCCGAAAGAGGCGGGGCTTGGAGCAGGTTTTCTTACTCCTTGTAGCCTCGAATGATTCACTTTCATGCCATCTTGGCGACTTCTTGGGGTGCACTGGCTTACTTGATCGCTTCATCGTAGGTCTGAGCGTGTTCTTGCTTCATGCAACTCAAGGCTGATACCGAGGGGGATGTCGCTCTCTTGCTAAACGACAACATTAATAAGTGATGAGCATGCTGAAAAAGATCATTTGACATCAAGTTACCTCTTCTGGCCATCGACCGATCTCGCATGGAACTACGGTCAAGTATAGTGGTTCCTTTCCGCGGTTCAGGAGGAATCACTCCGGGTCGTCTGAATTATTCCCACTCGGAATCGAGATCTCACTTGGGTGGGTTACCTGACAACTTGACGACCGTTCTGTAACGTGGTGTCATCCCAACCTTGGAGCAAATCACGACAGCGTATGACGTCTCGTTCACGACTCGACATATCGAGGCTGCGAGATGGGCACCATAGCAAACATCTCCGTAGCTTGGGTCGAGCTGTGGCATTTGCTTGTGTTCGGAGCAATCTACGTATGGGCATTTGGTTATTTCTTTAACGTACATATCTCGAAAATTAAAATTACAAAAAATATTCTAACGAACACGAAAGAAACAAAGAAGAAGTGAGGGAGGGGGGCCCACGAGGATTGTTTTACAGTGACTTGGGCCATTTTCCTGATAATTAACTGAGAGAAGCCATGGTTTGGATGTTGAACCATGTTCAGAGAGTTGACTATCAAAGTATCGACGGCGGACGATGGAAACTGATGGGGGAAAACAACGACCGAAAGGGTTGAATCAATCGTTCCGTCTACTTACACTTCAACTATTCGAGGTGGTCTTGGGCGAAACAAAACATCATTGAATCAACTAACAGCGTAGGTGCCGGGCCGTGCAAAACGCGGGGGATGACTAATCTCGGCTAATCTGCGGGGACTCCTCCAAGCGCAGGTCGCATTCTGGTGGCAGCTACCGCGCTGTCCCAGTCCCGAAGCTCCAGTATCTCCAAATTCCAAATTCCAAATCGCAAATCTTCGAGAGCTTTGGCAGCCGGGCATTGAGCTTTACCACATGCCGCGCATACAGTAAACTGGCCCGGAGATGCCCAGGTTCGTCGCGCTGAGGCTTTGTTATCACGATTGGCCCCAGCTAATTGATCTCACAGAACCCTTCGATCGAAGCACTGAACCCACACTATGAGGGCGCAAATAGCCCGCCATATCTCCCGACGGGTACTCGTTCCGAATGGGTGCGTTCCCGCGTGCTCGATTCTCTCTCGGCCAGCCTGCCGGCGTACTCGGCTCCCGGTAGCATCGACGATATCATTATCCCGACGAACCCCGCGCCGGACGTTCTTCGGCATACTGCAGAAGCCTCCGAGACAGATCAAGAAGCCAGAGTATGAGCCCGGGTGGCCGGCGGTCCTGACGTGGAGAAACCACCTTCTGGAGAGCGTACGGCCACCGACGAGGACGGATCTGGTTCAAGCGCTTCGGGATCTTTTTGGCTACAAGCTGCGCTACAACGTCGTAGTCAACAGTACCCAAGCGCTGCACTGCCGGAACCTTTTGAGATATCTGGTCGAGAACAAGGACGATGAGCCGGGGCCGGGGTTGACATTGACCGACTTGACGACTATACGGGAGGCGCTGTTGAAGCTGCCAAAGGAAGATACCAAAGACCATCTGGAGTTCTCCAGGCTCTTGTATGATGTCATTAAGGCGGAAAGGGCATTGGATCCGACAGATCCTGGCGCCGCTGAAGATTTCGAGTCGTACCTTGTCGCTTTGACGTTATTCGGCGCATCAACCGAAGCTTTCGCGGCCTTGCAAGATCACTGGACCCGGCTACCAGAGGGAGCACGATCGAACGCGCAGAACCTTTGGGTCAACGTCCTGCAGGGTCTGGCGGAGGAAGGACACGAGGCAGAGCTGGTCGCTGCTGTCGCAAAAGCCAAGGAGCTTGGGCTGCCTTTTTCGTCCAGCATTCATGAGGTCATCACAGTCTTCTACGCAAAGAAGGACAACGTCCTGGAAACGAAAAAGTGGTTTTTGAGGCCGACCCCGAACCACGAACAACCGAGCCCTAGAACGTTCAAAGAGATTCTACACTTCTCGGTCCGAACCAACCAACGTGGCTGGACTGCACCAATCTTCAAGAAGCTCGTCGACGCGAATCCGAGCAAGGGGCACTGGGACGTCATCTACCAGTGGGCAGTACTATCCATGGGAAAGGGACTTGATGACATCAAGGGCATGTTTGATGTCGTTGCCCGCCATAACCCCGACGACAGCTCTGTCCTTCCGGACATAGAGACCATCAACGGTCTCCTGGAGGTTGCGATTGAGAAGAAGGATCCGTACCTGGCGGACAGACTCGTTTCGTTCTCCAGCGAGCTCGGCATTCGGCCCGATGCGACGACATATCTTCTCCAAATGGATTTGAAGATCCGGGCAAAAGACTTGGCCGGAGCAAGGGCAGCATATATGCAGCTCCCAAAGACAGAGGTCAGCGGGGAGGATGATCTACCCCTGGTTAACAGGTACCTCCAGGCGCTGTGCTACCAAGCGAAACTGGATTTCAAGGCGATACGCGAGATGTTGGATATCCTGGAGGAGCGCGTCGCGACACTGGACCCAGAGACAGTGGTCGCGTTGTGCACCGTTTTCCTCAAAAACGACCAGCAGTTTGAGGTCATGGACACACTGTCCCTCAACGTATTCCAGCACAGCAACGAACAACGGCGGTCCGTCAGGGACGCCTTTGTGGCGTACTGCTTGGACAAAAAGAACAGCACTGCAAGGATTTGGGATGCCTACTCTATCTTACGGCAATACTTCCAGGAAACCAGCGTCGAGAGTCGCGTCCAGCTCATGAACGCTTTCTTCGACCGCAACCGGCCCGATATGGCAATCCACGTCTTTGGCCACATGCGTCAGCATGTCAACCCAACGTTCCACCCGACCAGCGACGTCTACGTACAATGCTTCGAGGGCATGGGCCGGTGTCCCGATCTGGACAGCCTTGGACTAGTTCACAACATGTTGAAGATGGACACCAAGATTCAACCGAGCACCAAGATGTTTAACGCTCTGATGATTGCCTACGGAGCATGCAAAAAACCAAGTCTCGGTCTGGAGTTCTGGCAGGACATCGTCCGGTCGGCAGAAGGCCCATCATACAACAGTCTCGAGATTGTGTTCTTTCTCTGCGAAATCAAGGCCTTTGGCGACCGGATTGCCCGGGACATCTGGAACAAGATTGAAAAGATGGAGATCGACGTTCCTCTAGCGGTGTTTGCTGCCTACTGCGGCGGCCTCGCAGGCAACGGCAACTTGCAGGAGGTGCAGAGCACAATCAGGACCATGAAGCGAGCTGTAGGGTATGGGCCTGATGCGATGACGTTAGTTAACAGCAACCTACCTCCCTTTTAACAATCTCTTCTGATTTGGTAGCTGACTTCCCGACAGACTTGGCATCCCTTTCAACGCATTGCCTGGCCAAGGGCTCCAGCGTGAATTCGAAGCATGGGCAAAGAAGCAGTTCCCGGAAGAATGGGCCGAGGTGGAGAAGTTCCGCTACTACTACACGGCGGAGAAGTTGAAGAGGTTCAAGCTGCAGCGGGTGCTGAAGGCATGATGTGTACAAAAAGAAAATGCTAGAGAAGCCTCTTGTATCTGTACAATTATGATAGACGCCAGGATGTTGTACAATTCATACACGGGAGACCATCCCCGTGCCCGTAGACATGCTCCAAAAGGCGATGCAAGCCTCCCTCACAGCCCTATTCGGATCTATCTATACAACGCAGTGAGACGGAATCTCTTCTTCAGCAGCTCGGGGTGATGGTGCACACTGGGGTGGATACCCATGCCAATCGCCCTCCTGATGGCCTTCGCCATCCTCCTCTGGTTCACGGGCCGCAGTCCCGTGAACTTGGAGTGCTCAATCTGTCCAAACGGGGTCATGAACTCGGATATAATAGAGAAGTTCTGCAAAGCATCGTCAGCACCGCGAAAGCTGCTTGGCGGCCAGCCATACTTACCCTGTAGTGGTCCAGGGGGTTCAGGCCCAGGAGGTCAACGACGTCGACATTGGGTCGCTTCGCCTTGCGCCACTTCTCCATCTCGACAGAACTCAGGTCGTGCGGCGCGTAGACTTCGCCGGCGTTCCATCGGCGCGGCATCTGCTTGACGTAGTCGTCGCTGACCTTCTTCTCGCGGAGGGACTGGAGCAGGGTGAGCTTGCGGGCGGCCGCCACCCCATCGATGCGCGCCTTGCCTGTTTTGATGAGGCCACGGATGCGGTCGGTCGTGTGAACATTGGGCTTCTCGTCGAGGTTCAAAAGGTTCGATATCGGGTCAGATGGCTCTGCGGCAGACAGTGTTAGCTGTATCGCGCGCACGCGAGGGCTCAAAGAGAGATGGATGGCTGGTGAGAGGCATTGACGTACTGGCAACGGCGGGAGTTGATGAGAAGAGCCGTGCGATCCGGGGAGAAAAGGCACTCGGGGCCTTCACGGCCGAGATAAATGGTAATCTGGGAGGCATGACTGGTTTTTTCGTTTGTGAGATTTTGGTCGGGTCTCCGGGTCGGCGGCGTGGTCTGTCGCGAAGTGTTGAAGCTGTCACGGCCAAATTCTTTGGTGGGCCGGGGCGGAACCTTCCGCTCCACTTTTCTACGATAAGGTCGCCCGATAAGGATTTTGTCCCGCCTCAGCTCCCAGAACTTTTCTTTCCCAGACAACCCAGACAACCCGCGTCATCGACGACAATTCACCATATCGAACGGGGAACTCGCGACACCAAACGCCCAAAATGGTCCGCAAACTCAAGTATCACGAGCAGAAGCTTCTGCGGAAGCACGACTTCATTACATACAAACAGGTACACCGAGACGGTCGCCGCTTGCGCACTGTAGCAAGACGGAGATGCATGTGCTAACGATGACTTTCTTAGGATGGCGATCACCGCGATGCTTCAGTGGTACGGTTTCCAGGAGAGGCGAGCGTCATGACATACCTTAACACTCGAACAGGTTCGCCGATACATGATCCAGAAGCCTGAAGATTATGTAAGTGTTGTCTCCGACTCCTCCATCACAAAAGGCTTACTTACTAACACGAGTGGACCAGCACAAATACAACAGACTATGCGGCGTAAGTTTGACAACCGCCAATCCGAATCGAGCATATTCTGCGAGCGACTATACACTGCGACAGGAACTGACAAATTTGTGCAGTCCATCCGTCAGCTGGCACACAGAATCAGTCTCATGCCCCCGGAAAATGCGGCCCGCCGAAAGCACGAGAAGCTGCTCCTCGACAAATTGTACGACATGGGCGTTCTGTCTACGGCCTCGAAGCTTTCGGCCGTCGAGCACAACGTCACCGTCAGCGCGTTCGCGAGACGGCGTCTCCCCGTTGTCATGACTCGCCTCCGGTAAATGGAATACCTACCATTCACGGCGTATCCCTTCATGTGATGGCGATGCTAACCGAGACCGTAGCATGGCCGAGACAGTACAGGCAGCGACAAAGCTCATCGAACAAGGACACGTGCGCGTCGGTACGGAAACGTGCGTCGATCCGGCCTTCCTGGTAACCCGCAGCATGGAGGACTTCGTCACATGGACTGTGGGCAGCAAGGTCAAGCGGAACATCATGAAGTATCGCGACAAGCTGGACGATTTTGAGCTGTTGTAACGCGGGACGAATTTACTTTTCGGATGGGTGGCTTGCCGCTTTGGCCTGGAACTTGATTTTCGACAAAATGTTGTGGTGTTATGGAGTTATGAGGGCTAGGCACCGTATTCGCCTCCTACACTGTCCCGCATGGCGCTCCCTGAGTCAGGATTCTGGAATTGGAATAATTGGTAAATCACATGGCAAAGGCTGGAGGCGGACAAATCTGCCAGTTGCTAGGGTAAAAGGGGACAGATCGAGCCGCTTTCGACTGATGCATGCTATCGGAACGGTTGGTTCACTTGGTCCAGATGCTCGACAGACTGAGGGAGGGGTGGCAGATTCGTTCTTTTGGAGGGCTTTGTTGGGGCGAACGCCTCTCGCAGACGAAGCAACCAGCGCCTGCCTTCAACTCTGTCAGCTCATCAAACGCGAAGTATGCCGAGCAATGCCAGCGAATCGTCGAGAGATCCAAGCAGCAAGCACCAAAGTTTCGTCGCAGTAGCACGTCATGCGGGCTTGTGCAGCAACGGGCAAGGAGACGAACACTCTGGGGCGGGATGAAACGGTCGCAAAAGTTTGGCCGTATATCAACGAGCTCAGCAAATACAAGACTTGATCATATGAAGATGGCATCGAAGGCCTGGTCACGGAGCGGAATGCCACTGCCGGGTCATGAAAGTGTCGAGACGAAGCTGGTGACATTTGAAGAAATAACTTGCGAGATGAAAGTCCGGAATCTGCCCGGGGTGGCCATGCTATCCGAGCTCGGAACGAAACCTTCCAGCCCACAACACACTAGAACAAGCTGAAGAGTCGTCGGAAGATAACTCTATGAGGCCGAGAAGGGTACTGGCACGGACTCTCTGCGGGAAGCGATGCCGATTCGAGAAATGGTTGCCCCTGGTCTTGAAACAAGGTACATGACCAAGTGATACCCGAGGACCAACCTCCTGGAGTCCTGGATAGCGAAGTTCCGATCCTCGCCAGTCATGGCTCAGATGCCAGCCGATTTACTGAGGTCATCGTATACTTTCTGTGTCTGATGTTTTGCACCACCATGCCGTGGGTGGTCCGAAACATCAGCGCACGGAGGAGGGTCGGGTCTGCGTGAAAGGCCTTGTTTGGACGGGTGAAGCAAGTCTGCGAGCTCTTTTCCGACGCGGCACCCTTGCTGCTGTTTGGCACGATATAACAACGGCCGTCCCAAGGACCTATACAGGTATCCTCTTATACCGATGTCGTATTCGGGAAGCCACTCTACACACTCTCCTTGACAATAACACAGCGCGCTGGTCGACTAACACGCTCCTTTCCAAACCACCCACAGTCGCTCACCCCTCACGACGAAGAAATACTAAGTCAGCGACGATCATTAATTGATAACACTTTTTGCTACTTCTTTCTCTCTGGATCGATCAAGCCATCGCCTCACTCGTGCTCTCAACATCAATAAGAAGAAGCAAGTTCACGCGAACGTGTCTTACAATGATTGCCTGGAAACACGCCTTCTTGGCTTCAGCTGCACTTCGGACCGTCGGTGCTCATGGCACAGTGAATGGTATCATGGCAGATGGGGTCTTGTAAGCCCGGACCCGACCCGGCCTCTCATGATTTACGACGCTCACTGACACTAATGCTTCCCCCGGCCCCAGCTATGAGGGTTACAGTCCGCAGATGCAGTTCCAGCAACCCCCGCCGCAGGTCGTGGGGTGGTCCATCCCCCAGGACCTGTCCAACGGCTTTGTCGCCGTCGACAAGTACGCGGACCCGGACATCATCTGCCACGTCGGGGCAGAGCCAGCGCCCATCGCCGCCAAGGTGACGGCGGGCTCGAACCTAACCGTCTTCTGGACCCGCGACTGGCCCGAGTCACACCGCGGGCCGATGATAGACTACCTCGCCCCTTGCAACGGCGACTGCGCCGGTGTCAACAAGTCGGACCTGCAGTTCTTCAAGATTGACGCCGTCGGGCTCGTCGACGGCGCCAAGGCGCCCGGGCGGTGGGGCTCGGATGACATGCTCGCCAACAACCGGTCATGGACCATGACGATCCCGGCCGGCATCGCGGCCGGCCAGTACGTGCTCCGCCACGAGACCATCGCGCTGCACGAGGCGGGCCGCGAGGGCGGCGCGCAGAACTACCCGCAGTGCGTCAACATCGACGTCCAGGGCGGCGGGTCCGACAAACCCCCGGGCGTCAGGGCGACGGAGCTATACAGGGCCAACGACGAGGGCATCAAGTTCAACATTTACAAGGACAACCTCGAGTACTCCGTCCCCGGACCGCCGGTGGTGGACGGGCAGCCTCAGCAGCAGCAGCAGCAGCAGCAGCAGCAGCAGCCGCAGCCGCCCCAGAATCCTACGCGCCGGCGGAGGAGGGTAGCCGTTGTCTACTGAAAGAAAATTCTTTTCCTTCTCTTTGCGTGAGACAGAGATTCCGTGTACAAAAAAACTCCCTCTTCTTTTTGTATTTGTACGGATATATACAGATCATGAGGCATGCCGGCTCTATAAATCAAAAAACACGCTCCTTTGGCTTGCCCCGACTTTGCCACGCTGGACGCGGTATTACTATCTTTCCTTTAGGCTATAACTTGTGTTTGCTCGTCGAGTTTTCCCCTCCTTTAATGCGCTGCATCTGTATAGACAACGATTCTGTGGGATGAGCCAACGGGCAGACTAGCACACGTGGGCGTATATGAAGATGCTGGACGCATTATCGGTGTGCGATTTGTGGCACTGTCTTGAATGGCATATGATGACTTTGGCCCCGACCCGAGACACGAGAGAGTCTTTGCCAGTGTACACCAACAGACTACTCCATGCCAATGGTGAGCAATGGCCCATGTGCTACCCCGGCTTCATATACTTCGAATCCCGCTTACTTTTCTGCGCGTGATCGCACCAACAAAGACACACCTCCCCTCCCCGGTTCTTCTCTCCTGTTTCAATACTGCATGTAATGCTCCCGGCCCGGTCTTGGTCGATCGCGGAGCACACGGACGTCCGAGTGGCCCCGGACCTGGGCATGGAGTCGACCCCTGGAGCGCAAAACGTCCCGACAGGTGTATTGATGATCTGCGACGTTTTCCGCCATCTCATTCATGCCCTTTTTTTTTCCTTTTTTTTTGGGGGGGGGGACTCGGATATCAGATCCAAGAGTCGATGGAAACCTGGATGGGGTGGGCGGGTGC